>CAMXCT020000528.1:0-10000 GCA_947184155.2 Cladocopium goreaui | reverse complement strand
TGCCTCGTTCCCTTGCTCTCTTCTCCTGTTCCAACCCACGCCTACCTTTCGATCTTTCACCCTTCCCTCTCAAGTTCTGATATGTAGCGCGCCTGAATCCGAACAAGCAAAACCTATGGACATCAATCACGCAAGACACCTGCGTAAGACAACCTGGCACGACAGTCTTGCACGTTCTTCCCCAGCCAACCAGTGTTGGCATTTCGCGACATGTTAGTAAGGTAGCACGCTGTGAGCGTAGTCACCTTTCCTGTCTGATCACGTTCAGCATGAAATGAGACTAGTGCGCCTGCGCAAGAAGTATCATCATTCCGTCACATTCAAAAAGCATCTTCAAGATAGAGTATGAACCCATGATGCCTTTTGGCGCCTTTCACGTGCGTCTCTGCATCCTAGTGTTCAATCCATTGCGGTCTAGTTCCATTCCGGCACATATTGATACAGTAGGACTTGAGGAGTATTCCGGTGGAAATAAATAAGCTTCGGTGGTATCCCCAACAGCCGCAAACTTTTATGTTTACAAATCTTTCTGAAGCGTGCTGCGAAGCCAAGCGCTGGAAACACCTCAGCTGGGTTTCCGTGAGTTAGGAACCCTGTTGAACCTGACTTGGCTCTGCACCAAAGCCTCCCAGACCTTCACAGGAACCTTTTTTGGAACCCTGTTGAATCTCACCTGGCTCTGCAACAAACCTCCTTCAGAATCCTGTTGAACCTGACCTGGCTCTGCACCAAAGCCCAGACCTTCTCCCCTTCTCCGGAACCCTGTTGAACGTGACCTGGCTCTGCGCCAAAGCCTCCCAGACCTTCTCCGGAACCTTCGGAACCTTCTCCGCAACCTCGTTGAACCTGACCCGCCGCCTGCACCAGTGCACACCGGAGCTATTCTGGGCTAAAGACCCCATTACCTTACGCTGTTGGGGAAAAATCTTAGTTTCGAAAAAGTCCCTGAATGGGAAGATTGGCAATGTAGGTGGGGTCAGGACATTCCTCCTGACCATCTTTGCTCGAGCGAAGTGCGACTGTGCCCAAGGAGACGACGCAGGTTCTTGCAGAGTGTACATGTGGTTTGTTTTTCTTTTCAGCACTGGCTTTTCCTAGCCTTGTGCCCACTGCAGCGAAGGAACCAAAAAGACGTGTTCCAGCCGCGTGGGGAAGAAACTGAGTGCGGAGCGCCGAGACCCCAAGAGAGTTGAGCATACGAGGGCAACAGGAGCAAAAAAGGCAGAAACATCCTGGAATCGTCCTTTCGTAATCCCCAAACTCTCGTGTCCATGCAAATGTTTTCGTTGCATTGCTTGAAAGATTGTTGAATTCTGGGAGGCTGACGTGTTGATGGCTCAAGTAGTCAGTGCACGTGCCCACACTCAGGCATGCAAGCTGTATTGGACATCTAAAATGACCATCAATCTCCAGGATCTATTCAGTGTCAAACCTACAGTTTATTTGTGAGTGTGTCAGTATGTACATATTCTATAATATATATATATGACATAACATACATACAATGCATGCACATATAGATATGCATACACGTGCGAGTTTTGAATCGTACAACGTCTATGAGAATATCCATGTACACACAAGGAACTTTCATATTATTTTTTGTTGTGTTTTCACGCGATAGTGTTTTGGCTACCGGGTGGTGCTGGACATGTGGCTTTCCAATCAAGGGCTTGAGGTTCTAGGATTCCAGGGTTTGTTGGTGGCCAAGTTGATAACAGTCGTGGGGTGGAGGGGTGCCACTAGTCACCAATTGGTGAGGGGTGTCGTGGTTCGAGTCTTTAACTGAATGACTATATAATCCTAAAGACTTGCAATCATCCCATCCATTTTAGGCCCTCGTTCTCTCACACTGTATTTTATGTTTAAATAAATCATAGTGGAGCATGGACCCCAAGGTAATTTTGTTTTTTTAAGGCTACTTTGTTTGAAATACCATGAATAGTTTGGTAACCTGACAGATATCACGCAGTGGCTCGCCGCCAACGAAATCAGGATAGCTTGCCGCCCACGGAATCGGGATAGCTCGCCGCCCATGGAATCGGGATAGCTCGCCGCCCCAAGATTATAAAGATATCATCTCAAAATCTTCCAAATTTCTGTTTAGAGATACAGTGGTGTTTTAAGTTTCAACTCGCCCATGTCCAACAAATAGCTAGCCGCTTTGGGGTCTCCATGTTGGGGCTTGGGTGGAGAGCTCTTCTGGGAAGAGCTCGCCGCCTCCAGACTACAGATGGGGAGGTCCCAAATACTGGCCCCACTAAAGGGAAAACCATTTCCAATTTGAGGATGAATCCCATACATCTGCACAAGCCTAGGGGTGGAGAGCTCTTCCGGGAAGAGCTCGCCGCCTAGGAGGTCCAACTTCAACCCTCAAAGTGGAGAGCCAAAAGCTATCCGGGGAAGTTTGCCTTCCAACTGCAGCGTTTTGCAGCTTCTATTGGATTAACGCCTCGCTGCCCCAGGCTCACATGTGATGATATATATATATAATATAATATATATATATATACACCTGTCACCCAGATGAAGTTCTTGTGTGAAGTGTATTTATAGCCTGAAAATTGTGAATTCTCATTGTCCATATTCAGAAAGATATCCGGCGATGAAGCTCACACTCCAAACGGGTCACGCGCAATAATTCAAATCGCTGTTTCAAGATTCGTTGAGCTGTTTCCTACACGCCCCGCATAGAACATCGAAGACCCGGAAAACCCCGAACTTCTACAATCCTCCAAAGATGCTTTTGGGATGTTAGGACGCAATGAAGAATATGACTACAACAACCGAGAGCACCAAAGCTTTGTAATCACAAATGCGCTCAATAGGCAGAGCATCTTTGCCTAATGATCAACGTACCGAACTAGCATCATACGTGCCCAGCAATCGAAGATCTCACTGAATTTTTGTCACGGATTTTCGTCACTGAATTTTCATCATCGAATTTCGTCACCGAATTTCGTCACCGAATGCGCATCCTGACTCAGGTCAGGGTGAATGTTATAGGTTGATTGGTTTGCTTGTTCCTTAAACAATTCACTAGCTAAAATATAATTCCTTCACCTTCACATTTGTTGATCTTTTTTTTGCTGACACCATGGTTCCTGGTTCTGCTGCGCTTAATATATATATATATATTCTTTCCGTTCCCCTCAACTTCATACAGAATGACTACCGAAGGCGGGTGCTGGCTATGTGAAAGGCGTTGAATATTTCAAAGATGTTTCACGCATTCTTAATTCCTGTCTCCTCAGCCGATTACCCCTCTACTTTTGCTCATAAGTTGTCACAATTTCAAGGGCTAAGGTTCTGCGCACAGACTTCTGCAGTCTGCACGGTAACATGCATGTCTTTCAAGGGTGAAGTGAGTGTGATAGCAAGACGCCCGCTGAATATGAGCATGATGATGTTGAGCGTGAAGATGGCGATGATGATTCTGATGTTGATGGTGGTAGTGATGATGGGGTTGGGGCGCAGAAAGGTTAGACTATGTTAGATTTTTTCAGATGACAATGGGGACAATGAAAAATGTGATGCCGTAGGTAGTGACTAGGTAGTTCCGGCAGAGCAGGCACCCGACAGCAGCAAAAGCTTAGAAAAAAACGTGGTCAAGAAACAGCAACAAAATGAAAACACTAAGGCATGAAAACATTAAAAAATCTGAAAGTTCATTACACATATACATACATACATACATACATACATACATACATACATACATACATACATACATACATACATACATACATACATACATACATACATACACACATACACACAGACACACATACACACATACACACATACACACATACACACATACACATACACATACACACATACACACATACACATACACACACACATACATACATACATACATACATACATACATACATACATACATACATACATACATACATACATACATACATACATACATTACATACATTACATACATTACATACATTACATACATACATACATTACATTACATTACATTACATTACATTACATTACATTACATTACATTACATTACATTAATACATACATACATACATACATACATACATACATACATACATACATACATTACATACATACATACATACATAACATACATACATACATACATACATACATACATACATACATACATACATACATACATACATACATACATACATACATACACATATACACATATACATATATCATATACACATATACACATATACACATGCATATACATGCATATACATGTGCCTGTTTACACATCTGTCATTTGTATGCATACGGATGTTTGTTTTTGGATATTCAAACAGTATGCGTTTCTAGCAGTGCACTGGCCGCGCATTTGTGCATTGCAGTCTGCAGCAAACATGGCCACCTGGAGCTATTCCACATTGCTATACCTCGCCATCACAGACCCTTGACCTGCAGAGTTACCTGAGAGATGACAAAGGCCGAAGGAACCTGAAGTTGAAACAAAGGACTTGTTTCCAAGGTTCAGTCTTGCCATCAGCCAACCGATGACATGATCCTATGATTCACACATCCAGCATGTTGCGTTCCTAGAGTTCTTCGGTTGTGCAGGCGCCCCAGGGCATAGTAGAAACACAACACAATGGGGATTGTATGCAATCGATCAAAGAGCAGGTGTCCTTTCACAGATAGGCCTAGCACAAGTACAGATTCCAAACACAGCCATCCCAGTCTCAATCCTGCGTGCTGAATCTCATCGATACATTTCAGCATGGTACTCGTACCTTCCAAGGTCCCTTCAGGCGTGCTTGGCCATGGACAGCTCACAGTACCCTTGGTACGCGGTGATTCACAAGGGCTTCGCGAAAGCCATGAGCAGCGGGCGCCAGTTTTCACTATCGCAGGCACTTGGAGTGGCATCTCAAAGCTATTCCAAGAGGAAAAGCATGAAAACGATGGCCAAAGGACACTAAAAGCAGTCGATAGCAGACGATGAAGATGCAGTCTCAAGGAGCTGGGGCGATTATAATTCAGATCCATACAGTAGTTGAATAGGGCCACGAGGATGTCAGTCTTTGTGCTTGCGTGAGGCAATAGAGGTGGTTACTCGGAGACCAGCAGCCAGCTTGCATTTTGAAACCTGCTAAACAGAAGCCTGCTGATGCAGATCTGAAAGTCTGCGAGAAGCAAATCCAATCGAATCCAATCAGGTTGCAAATCCAATCAGGTTGCAATCCATTGAGATGCTAAAGAGGCTTTCAGGGAAGGTTGCTAAACATGTTGCAGACACGAAAGATATCTGGTCCACAAAGATCCCTTCGAGCCCTTTGAGAGTGTCCGATGAGGTATGCGCTGCCATGACTTTTTGCCCGACGACAGCCCTCAGACTACACTCCAAGCAGGTGAGACATTTGACTCTTGGAGTCAAAGCCGCCTCAAGTCGCCAAAACATATTAGAAATTGGTAGCAAAAGCAATTACAGCAGCATTTTGCTTTCAAAATTTCTGGTTGCGGCGTTGCTTGTATCTACCACTGCACACCGATGGCCTTTTGTGGGCAAGATGTCCCAGAGAAGCAGGTCGATGACCAGAAAACGAGCAATTGTGACCTCACAAGCAGACTTGCGAACGTTCTGAAAAGCCCTCGCAAAATGAAGCTAGGGATGCGTTCTTACGAAACTATATTGCATGGATTTGCACGGTGTATTGTGTTAATTATCATGGTTCATCTATCATTTGGCTTTCCTGATTGTTTGTGCTTCAAGCGATACCAGTCCAGAATTCATAATTCAAGTCTCCCGAGCAGCGATCCTACAACGTACTCAGAAGCGAGGATGGCCAAGACAAGCGCATTGCCCAAGCAAAATGCTATGCTGCTATGTTACCAACTCTCGCTAAGTTTTCAGCTGACTCTTTAAAAGTGTTTGGTAAAGCATGCACAAGTTGCAGAAGCTACGCTCTTTGGTCCAGCCTGGCTCGGGAGAGAACATGAAGCGTGGCAACGAGCATTTCTTCAACTTGCATTGCAGCTGCATATCGATCACTTCCAGCAGCTCAGCATAGCTTGGATTAGCTTAGCATCTGGCCTAGGAAGCTACCTGGACAATGGAAGCTGGGCATCCAGGCGATTGCTATTTCTATTTGAGATGCTTGGCTGCAGTAGCCCGATGCCAGATGCTGCCAGCAAACATCTAGTCAAGTCACGTCCAGTCATACTAGCAACTGTGGTGGCAGATGACAGCAGGTGATAGCAATGAGGGTCAATGGCATGCAATTTACCTCTGGGATAATTACAGACATGCAAACATCCACATAGCTAGTGGCTTGCTTACGGTTTTCGGAACAAGGATTTGATCTCACAGGCAATTTTGCCTTGGCCTTCCCCTCTGCTTCGATCGCTGGAGAATCTGTTGTAAGGTCTAGCAGGTTTATACAGCAGCCTGTTGCAGGTTATGATTCGGATCCCAGCAACGCAGCTCCTCAGCAGCCTTGAGTCCACAAAGACGAGGTCTCGCCCAGTGTCCCGAAACGTTCACGTGAGCAGCGTTCAAAACCCTTGTTGGTTGATGATGGTATGAGATTATACATACATCGTACATACAATTTATTTATACATTTTTTTACATATATATATCTATATATTATACTACCAGTAGTACCGCACAAGGCGGTGGCGGAAGTTTCAAAAATCCGAAACCTATAGGAGAGATTGGTTGTTGTGAGTCACGGATTTCAGAGCGAATCCACTGATGGACCGACAGGTGGTTGGAGTTGTGTTTTTTGGAGTGGTTGCAATGGTTGCAGTGGTCACCTTACCACAACTGCTGGATGTAGTGTGGTAGGGCGGGGATTCGCTCAGGGCGTAAATTTTGGCTCGCTTGGGGCGTAAATTTGGTCTCGCTTGGGGCGTAAAGTGGACACATCGCCACCATGTAGGGCTCAGCGCAAGAGCCAGGAAGTATTACGGCGTGCCACAGTGCAACTGTGCAGGGCGTGTCTCGTTCACTTCATTCTGTGATGCCTTAACTTTTCACATTTTTCACGGCGTATCTAAAAGCAGCTGTGCTCTTCGTGTCTCGTTGAGTTTACTGTCAGATAGAACGCAACAACATACAAGCCCTAAAGGTGCCGTGGCTCTTCTTACATCAAGTGCAAGAACATATAAACCCTAAAGGTATCGTGGCTCTTCTTACATTAAGTGTGACAACATTTAAACCCTAAAGGTGTCGTGGCCCTTCTTGCATTAAGTGCAACAACATATAAACCCTAAAGGTGCCGTGGCTCTTCTTACATCAAGTGCAAGAACATATAAACCCCCAAGGTTTTGTTGCTCTTCTTATATGATGTGTAAAAACATACAAACCCTAAAGGTGCCGTGGCTCTTCTTACATTAAGTGCGACAACACATAAACCCTAAAGGTGTCGTGGCTCTTCTTACATCAAGTGCAAGAACATATAAACACTAAAGGTTCCGTTGCTCTTCTTACATCAGGTGCAGCAACATATTAACCCTAAAGGTGTCGTGGCCCTTCTTACATTAAGTGCAACAACATATAAATCCTAAAGGTGTCGTGGCTCTTTTTGCATTAGGTGCAACAACATATAAACCCTAAAGGCGCCGTGGCTCTTCTTACATTGAGTGTAAGGACATATAAACCCTAAAGGTGCCGTGGCTCTTCTTACATCAAGTGCAACAACATATGAAACCTAAAGGTGTCGTGGCTCTTCTTACAATAACTGTAAGGACATATAAATACTAAAGGTGTCGTGGCTCTTCTTACATCAAGTGCAAGAACATATAAACCCCCAAGGTGTCGTGGCTCTTCTTACATGAGGTGTAACAACATACAAACCCTAAAGGTGCCGTGGCTCTTCTTACAGTAAGTGCGACGATATATAAACCCTAAAGGTGTCGTGGCTCTTCTTACACCAAGTGCAAGAACATATAAACCCTAAAGGTATCGTGGCTCTTCTTACATTAAGTGTGACAACATTTAAACCCTAAAGGTGTCGTGGCCCTCCTTGCATTAAGTGCAACAACATATAAACCCTAAAGGTGCCGTGGCTCTTCTTACATCAACTGCAACAACATAAAAACCCTAAAGGTGTCGTTGCTCTTCTTACATTAGATGCAACAACAAGTAAACCCTAAAGGTGCCGTGGCTCTTCTTACATTCAGTGTAACAATGTAACAACATATAAATCCTAAAGGTGTCGTGGCTCTTCTTACATCAAGTGCAACAACATGTAAACCCTAAAGGCGTCCTGGCCCTCCTTACATCAACTGCAACAACATATATACCCTAAAGGTGTTACATCAAGTGTAACAACACACAAACCCTAAAGGTGTTCGGGCTCTTCTTACATTAAGTGCAAGAACATATAAACCCTAAAGGTGTAGTGGCTCTGCTTACATGAAGTGCAACAGCATACAAACCCTAAAGGTGTCGTGGCTCTTCTTACATTAAGTGCAAGAACATATAAAGCCTTACTTTTCCCTTTATGCCCACAGTGATCCCTCTTCTGCCCAAAGTGAGCCCATTCATGCCCCAAGTGAGACCATTTATGCCCCAAGTGAGCCCATTTTATGCCCCAAGTGAGCCCATTATGTTTGAAGTGAGCCCAGTTATGCCCCAAGTGAGCCCATTTTATGCCCCAAGTGAACCTCAAAAATTTATGTCCCAAGTGAGCTCGAATTTATGCCCAAAGTGAGCCCCTCGCCTAGTGGGGTGTAGTGCAGTTGTAGTTGTAGTTGTAGTTGCAGTTGTAGCTGTAGTGTAGTGTAATGTAGTGGAGGTCGGGGGTTCGCTTGGAGCGCCGAAAAGTGGATCGCTTAGAGCGCCGGAAAGTGGATCGCTTGGAACGCCGAAAAGTGACATAAGAGATATACATAGCGCATCATAGCGCTAGAGTTCCATATATGCACTGAGGCATATAGACACATAAATGGATGCATTCATATGTCGCTGAAGCACGCGATAACATTCGATGCGATCCGCTTTTCGGCATTACTTGACGAAGAAACTTATCAGGAACGTCTTGCAAGTTACTCGAAGAAGATGTTCCAACGTATCAGGAACATCTGGCAAGTTACTTGAAGAAGATGTTACGACGTATCAGGAACATCTTGCAAGTTACTTGAAGAAGATGTTACAACGTAGCAGGCACGTCTTGCATGTTACTTGAAGAAGATATGACAACGTATCAGGAACGTCCTGGAAGTTACTTGAAGAAGATGTTACAACGTATCAGGAACGTCTTGCAAGTGACTTGACGGAGATGTTACCCTGAGTCTCCGAAACTAGTAAATTTACTAACCACAAATTTTACTTAAATTTAACTATTTACACGAAAATTTACTTAAATTTCCCTAGGAAATGTAAATTTACTTGGTAAGTAAATTAATTTACTTGGTAAGTAAATTAAATTTACTTGGTAAGTAAATTAAATTTACTTGGTAAGTAAATTAAATTTACTTGGTAAGTATTTTTTTTGGACATTTTTTTTGGTTGAAAAAATGTATAGTTTTTGATGTTTTTTGTTTAATTTTTGAGAAGTATTGCAAGACAAATTGCCTTGAAATGCACATGTTTTTGTATTTGTTCTTTTCTTTTTTGGTTGGCTTTACTTAAAAACATATGATTTTGGTTCTGGAATATTGTTGGAATTGTTGCATTCTATTTTTGGACCTCTTATCTTCAAGTGTTGGACTTGTTATTACCCGGTCTGTTTTCTTTTGGAAGGGTTGTAATATGCTTTGTTTCATGTTATTGAAAGAAGAATGCATATGGCATGCATTCAAAATTACCACAGGTTAAAAAAAAAAACAACCTTCTTGGAATGTACTAGGTGGACAAAGTTTGGATGCTGATCATCAATGTCTGGATGTTTTTCTTCTCCTGTTTGAGCACTGCCAAGGGAATCCCTGACAAACATTTCATTCAGAGGCAATTCACTGTGGAGGTGGCAACATGATTTTGCATTGCCACACTGACTAGATGAATTTTGACTTGCC
>CAMXCT020000527.1:101574-240701 GCA_947184155.2 Cladocopium goreaui | reverse complement strand
AAAAAGCGGCACAAGCGACTCAAAAAAAGCGGCACAAGCGACGCAAAAAAAAGCGGCACAAGCGAACGCCTGACCGTTTTTTTGAATACATAGTTCAGTATTGAGTCGTTTTTTTGAATACATAGATTACTATTGGGAGATCAGCTTCTCACTTTTGGGGTTTTCATTTTCTTTATTTTTTGATTTTTTTAAGTTCAAAAAAATCAAAAAAACATGAACTTCTCCCAAAGTATCTCTGAACCTCTTTTTTTGGGATTTCGTTATTTTTTGAATATATTGAATATGTTGGTTGTGTTGAATTTCAAAAAGACAAAATATTGAAAATATTCAAAAACATTAGCCAATATTCAAAAACATTAGCCAATACAAAAGTATAATGAACTTCTCCCAAAAGTCTCTCTGAAGCTCTTTTTTGGGGATTTCATTTTTTTTTGAATATTTTGAATATTTTGAATATTTGAATATGTTTAATTTCAAAAAATCAAAATATTCAAGAAATTTAGCCAATACAAAAATATTTTGAATATGTTGAATTATTTTAGAATTTTAAAAAAATCAGAATATTCAAAAAAATTAGCCAATATTCAAAAAATTGAAACCTCCAAAGAATAGTTTAAAACAGTCTTCTGGGAGACTGCATTTCGATTTGAAATGGAATGGAATGGCCAACGGTCAAATAGTACATGAAGGTCCATCGTACATATGTGTATATGTGTAAATGTGTATATGTGTATATGTGTATATGTGTATATCTGTATATATGTATATATGTATATATGTATATATGTATATATGTATATATGTATATATTATATGTATATTCTGTATATTATGTATATTATGTATATCATGTATATTATGTATATTATGTATATTATGTATATTATGTATATATTATGTATATATTATGTATATATTATGTATATATTATGTATATATTATGTATATTGTCTATATGATGTATATTATGTATATTGTGTATATTATGTATATTATGTATATTATGTTTATTATGTATGTATCTATCTATCGATCTATTTTATGTATATTATGTATGTATCTATCTATCGATCAATTTTATGTATATTATGTATGTATCTATCTATCGATCTATCTGTCTATCTAGGTATCTATATTATGTATGTATGTATGTATGTACGTATGTATTTATGTATGTATGTATGTAAGTATGTATGTAAGTATGTAAGTATGTAAGTATGTAAGTATGTAAGTATGTAAGTATGTATGTATGTATGTATGTATGTATGTATGTATGTATGTATGATATGTATGATTATGTATGATTATGTATGATTATGTATGTATGTATGTACGTACGTACGTATGTATGTATGTATGTATGTATCTACGTATGTATCTACGTATGTATCTACGTATGTAAGTATCTTTCTACGTACTTACGTACGTACGTACGTATGTATGTATGTATGCATTTATGTATATATGTAAAAAAATGTTATGTATATATGCATATATGATTTATGTATTTATGTGTATATGTTCATATGTACATGTGCAAATACAATTATTTACGTGTATATGTAAACATGTATGTATGTTTGTTTGTTTGTGTATATGTTTGGAATATATGTATCTAATATTTGTATGTAACATATGTATGTAATATATGTATGTAATATATGTATGTAATATATGTATGTAATATATGTATGTAACAAGTAATATATGTGTGTAATAATAGTAATAATATGTAAATGTCATATGATATGTAATGTAATGTGTATATATATATAGATTGTAAATATGATATGTGAATATATATATATATATTATACGTATATACAGATATACATGTATATTTTGTCACCTATGTATATTATTTTTGCATGTATGCATCTATTGCAATATATTTATTTATATTTATTTATTATTAATTATTATATTACCATATAATATTAAACATTGTCGTCCAATGATGCCGAATCTCTTTCAAATCACATCACATCACTCACAGCATGGATGTCCTTAGGGTGATCGTGGCCATGGCCACCATGCCCGCCGTGATCTTCAACGTGATGGCCATGAGGTGCCTTCGGACCCGACGTGCAAATTAATCTGTGCAACACTGTGACACTATTCGCGATTTTTTTTTAAAAAAAAACATATAATATTTGATGATGTTAATCAGACGAAGGACGACTTGAAAGTAATGCACGCATATCAAAGTTTCAATCATACAATCTAGCCGTTCAACGCCGAAGACATGTCGTATTTTTAGGACATGCTAAGCACTGATCTTGTCGACTCTGAAGGTTCTGGTTTTCGGCTAAAGATATTGTGGGATGGTTTGGTCTGCCGGGTGGACCTGACAAAATGTTTTGAGCTAATGAGAGTAGTCTAATTATTCTAATTATGTCTCATTCATCAAGTGAACCTGATAGAACCTAAATACATCACGAGCCGGGAGTACATGCTGCTCTGAATGGCAGTCGTGACTGAAGGTCACGCGTGTTGTTGGAACATGCTTCTCTGTTCCTGTGAGATAGCGACGAAAAATATTTTCCGCACTCTTGTACGATGCTCTCTATCGACTTCCTGCAAGATACTCTTTGAAGAACTTTTCTGAGACACTCTTGTGGGGCACAATAGTGCACTCCTTTGAGCTCTTAAAAAACACTCCTGTGACACACTCTTGTGGGACAATCTTGCAAGAGACACGTGAACGACCTCTCGTGAGATCACTCATAGCCATGGACAGCCATACCACTGCGGAAAGCGAAAATCACACCTCCCGATCACCGTGAAAAAACGCAAAATGACATTCCACACCGTGTAATACTCACCAAATACCACACCCACTACGAGCACCCGCCTGCCACGTACTGTAATTTGCACTTTGTGACTCCTTCGCGCATCAGTTCCAATGCGGCTGGCAAAACTTGCAACACGACGTGTCAAATGTACACTGGGCCTGCCAGGCAAAAACGTGCAAAAAATACAAATGTTGCTTTCACAAATCGCGCAAATGGATGCAAAAGGATTGCGGCTGCCACACAAACCGGATGTCCACACTTTCGCAACCTCACAAGAAGCAAGACCTCCAAACTCAGTTTTGAGTTTTCCCCAAAGATCCCAAAGGAAATGCCACAAACCTCACCGAGTCTGACGCGCCCCTGCACGGATTGTTGTGGACGGTTGCGGACGGTTGCGGACGCTTGCGGATGGGGGGTCAAATGCCGAGACAATGTCGGGCAAACACGGTCCGACCCCAAGACCCCCGAACTTGCCGACAATTCGTAGGAACAACATGGACTACAGCGCACAAAAGCCACGTAGTGCTGCTGCGCACTTCAGCAGAGCCAGCCTCCTCTTCTTCTCTTTCTTGCTCCTCCTCCTGCAATGTCCGCGCTGGTCAATTTTCACTTCGCATGTTTGCAAGATTTTGCAAGTACCCCGTTACACCCCCAAACTAAATTTCAAAATGGTTCCAACGTGAGGGGTGGATCCGTCTCTATTCCAAACGGACACATAATTCTAGAACCGTTGAGGCAGTTGATAGGAATACCACCGCGAGTATGGTCTAATTTTACATGAATATACATGTGTTTACTAGCTCAGCAAATACTCCTCACAAATACAGAATGATACAACAAAATGTGCCGTCAAGCTTATAGCTTGGGCCTTTCGATCATTTTCCTACTGCAGATGTATGCAGATGTGACTCTGAGGTTCCCACCTCTTCTTTTTCATTTTCCTGCTGTAAGATGCTTGATGCTCGCAGATGTTTCAAACCAACAAACTCGTGAGTGGAACTGCTGTTCAGAATACGAACCTCATTGTACACTGTCTGGCTGATGCCAGCTGATCCAGCTGTATTTTTAGGTTTCAACTGTGCCGATTCATGGTCCTTTGCCAACCTCTTCCTAGTGACACATATTCAGAAAATCAAGAAAGTTGAAAAGCAATGGCAGGAAGAGGGAGATTCTCTCTCGTTTTGTTTAATCCGTTTCACAGAGTTTCACAGGGCTCCATAGGGGCTGCATCCAAGCCTCTCGAATTTCAATGTAGGCCTCCACCGTGAATGCAACCAGGATTTCGAACATGATGGCGACCTAAGCAGCTGAGCTCTCTACTCCCACTCTCAGATCAAATCAGGCCCGTCCATCTTCCAAAGACTGGGGGAAAGTTTCAAAGTGCTCGCGGAAGCAACGGTCGTAATCTTCACCCGTGCTCTACGGCCTACATCACACTGCTGAGATTTAAGCTCTCATATTTACTTACCTCTCAGTTCAAACAAGTCTGTAAAAGCTTTGCGCTCTGAGACCAACACTCCCAGAAAGTAGAAGATCGGGAAAATGAGCCAGGCAACATCGCCCCACCTTAGACCCATTTTTCTATGATATTCTATGATAGTCTTTTTTGATGCAAGATGATGCAAGGATTCGTTGTTTCAACCAAAAAATGCGGCTGAACTCAAGCAAAAAAAACAAACGCAGGTATGCTACTTACTTTGAGAAATCAAACTCTCCAACATTCCTTCACAAAACTCAGTTTTTGGCCGTGCCGTCATCTGTAAGGCCTGGGCAACAATGGCAAAATCCCTAAAGTCTGCGATGCCAACTCGATGCTGCTCGCGTATGTTTGCGTATATAATGTGTACCCGTCCAGTCTACGACACGATCCTCAACAGCCTGCCCGGGCATTCCCTGCAATGCAAAGCAAAAACAACTGTGTTTATTTACACTCAAGTTCCTCTGAATTGTGCCCGACATATGCTTCTCGTACATGGCCCATACGTGGCCAGAAGCCTTAGATGCCTCAGTGATCCTTTGTGACATTGCGAGACTGGCAAGTGTTGTACCAGTAGTACCGAACAAGGTGGTGGCGGAAGTTTCAAAGATAGGACGCGATAGAAGACATGAGTTGTTGTGATGCATGGATGGCAGAGCCAATCCACTGATGGACCGAAAGGTGGTTGGAGTTGTGTTTTTTGGAGTGCTTGGGCGCCTCACCCACAACTGCTGGTTGTGTAGTGTAGCGTAGAGTAGTGTAGTTGTTGTAGTTAGCGTAATGTAATGTAGTTTAGTGTTGTGTGGCGTAGCGTAGCGTAGCGTAGCGTAGTGTAGTGTAGCATAGTGTAGTGTAGTGTAGCGTAGTGTAGCATAGTGTAGTGTAGTGTAGTGTTGTGTAATTAGTGTAGTGTCATGTAATTAGTGTAGCGTAGTGTAATGTAGTGTACGTAGTTGTAGTTGTAGTTTTAAGTGTGGTGATAGTTGTAGTTGTAGTTGTAGTGTAATGTGATTGAGTGTAGTGTAGTGAAGTGGAGTGGAGTGTAGTGTCATGTAATTAGTGTAGCGTAGTGTAATGTAGTAATGTAGTGTAGTTGTAGTTGTAGTTGTAGTTGTAGCTGTAGCTGTAGCTGTAGTTGTAGTTAGTGGAGTGGAGTGGAGTGGAGTGGAGTGGAGTGGAGTGGAGTGGAGTGGAGTGGAGTGGAGTGGAGTGGAGTGGAGTGTAGCACAGTGTAACATAGTGTAATTGTAGTTGTCGCTGCCGTTGTTCGCTGTAGATAGTGTAATGTAGTGTAGTGTGGTGCAGCGCAGTGCTGTGTAACGTAGTGTAGTGTAGTGTAGCATAGTGTAGTGTAGTGTAGCGTAGTGTAGCGTAGTGTAATGTAGTGGTGGTGGCGGTGGTAGTTGTAGTTGTAGTTGTAGTTATAGTTATAGTTATAGTTATAGTTGTAGTTGTAGTTGTAGTGTGGGGTAGTGTAGTGTAATGTAATTAGTGTAGTGTAGTTGTAGATGTAATTGTAGTGCAGTGTAGTGGAGTGTAATGTGGTGGTTGTAGTTGAAACTGCGACGAAACCCTCACGCTTCGCTCACTTTTGGCAAGGTGCAGAATCCCTTGTGCCTGCCACGCAAAAGGACATCCGAACGTCCAAAAGCGGTCCGAACCCTTCAGGTTTTTCCACTTTTGACTTCGAAATGCGCTTCGCGCCACAACGGCGGACACTTTTTCGATGACCACCCCCTAAAGGGTCTCCAGGGTGGTCCCCCACCTACATGAATAAAAGTATTAATCCAAGGGTCCTTACTTCTAATTTGTTCTGCGGCACTTCCCCCACCTAGATGTAATAAATGGTTCTCTTCCCACCACCAAAACTAATTTCAGGCAAAATTGTTCAAGAGTGGGGGAACGACCATTTCTTTTTGGATTAAGAGAACCCCAAATAATTTCTTCTACTTAATACCAAAGAATATTAACACTATCCTCCTGCTCATTCAGGGTGAAGGTGGGGGTAGGTGATTTTGCGCAGAACAGGGGTCTACAGAATACAGTCCATCCAGTACAATATCGGGAAAAAAAACTGATTCCGCCTTACCGCGTTCTCTTTATGAAAAAAGTCACTGGCGTCAAATCATTGGCGCGCCCCCCTGCGGCACAGCTTAAAATTAATTTGGGGATGGGTGTACTAGTTCGGAACAACAAGGGGACACACAACGGGGAAGATACAACAGGTGAGCAATGCCCAACATGGGGAACACAACGGGGAATGACAAGGGGGGAACAACACAACGGGGAATGACAAGAGATGGAAACTAGGGAAAAAAGTGACTTTGAAAATATAATATGGTAGAAAAGGTATTTTCTTTGCATGTGACCGTCAAAAAAAGCGGTTCAAGAATTGAAACAAATAAACGAAATAAAAAAGGAGCACATATATATTCTATCAAAATAGTTGAAAGCTAGTTTTGATACACGAAAAAAAGTGAACACAAAAAATGAGTCGTTTCTTGTTTCTTGCTTCAAATCTGTTCAGCACAAAAAAATACAAAAATGTCTAAAATACTACATCAAAATGCAGACTTTTCCTTGGTTCGGCCAGTTTTCCTGAATGTCTAGTATTTTTTCAAAAACATATACTTTTCAATTCGGATTTGGACATCTAGGAAAAACTTTTCCGGCATTATTTTTCGATTGTTTTTAGCTATCAAAACCCACATTTTTGTGCTTGCTCCTGTTTGCAAATAGAGGGACGTCAAGATTCAAGATAGGATTTACCTCCAACCAATGCCTCAACTCGATGATTTTGACCCAACAATTTGAAAACTCCAAAAGTTGCAAAAAAAACTGTTTTCTTGAAAAGTGCTAAAAAAGGGCAAAAACACCTTTTTTTTTTCGGAAAGGTGCATATTTTGAACAAAGGGGCGCAAGTTGACCCAAAAAAAATGTAATTTTTAAATATAATAATAAAAATATAAAAAAAATAATAATAATAGTAAATATATGTATATATATACATACATACATACATAAACATATGATGTTGCCTGGTGCCGGTGTCCATCCCATTGACCACAAGCAACCCCAGTAAGCAGATCTGGGGGTATTGGTGGCATGTTGCCGGGAAGACCTATGTAAGCAGATTATGGACAAATTATGACAAATAAATTCAAGGCGGCCCCACTCTCATTCTCAAGCATTCAGACTAAATTATTTTGGGCACCCCTAACTTAAATTAATCCTCAAATAATAGAATTCTCGAAAAAAAAACACCCGATTCAAAATTAATTGAAAAAATGGATAACCAACGGTCCACCTGGATTAATTTCGTTTAGGGGGTGGTCATCTTTTTTTTTGACATCTCAACTTCCAAAAATGGTCCGGAGCTGGTGTGCTTTGCACATTTTGACTTGGAAATGTGCTTCGCGCCACAACGGCGTGCACTTTTTCGACAGCGCAACTTCCAAAAGTGCTCCGACATTGAGGTGCTTTGATGTGCTTTGTACATTTTGACTTCCAAATGTGCTTCGCATTGCTTCGCGCCACAACGGCGTGCACTTTTTCGACATCTCAACTTCCAAAAGTGGTCCGAACCTGGTGTCTTTTGTACACTTTGACTTGTAAATGTGCTTCGCACCACAACTGCGTGCAATTTTTCATCTCTCATCTGGCCACATGGCTCTGCACCCGCCGCTTTAGCAAGCCTACTTTTCGACCCTCCGGAGCCACAAATCATTGGACAAACACAGTGTTTTGCGACTTTCCTACCTTTTCGCGCGCCTGCATCTTCTTTCTTCTCACTCTTTCTCTTCTCTGATCTTCTCTCTTCGGCAATTCTCTGACTCTTCCCACCTCTGCTTTTCCATTTGTCCATATTATTGTCGGAAGTTTGACTTCTAAACTTCCTTCGATCATATTCGAATGTAGACTACATCAGTGTTCTTGTCACGGAGCAAATGGCCTCCGCATTCACGGGGACATACCTCAGCTCTGCAAACACGGCCTTGAATAAGTTCATGGATTTCCCTCCAAAACAGCAAACCCTTCATCCAGGGACACAAAAGGGACAATAGTATATATAGTATACAATAGTTGCATGCCACATCTCAAACTACAAAACAAATCCAGCAAACACACAGAGAGGGTGTCATTCCGTGCCAATGTTGTCCTACTCCTGTAGTTGCTGTTGCCTTTTTGCTTTCGTGTCGGTTGGCATGGGTTGCGGTATGTTGCGGTGTCACCGTGGGTGCTGCTTCATATGCAAGTCACCTGCGAACCCCCCCTGTCTGCGCTATCTCAAACTTAGCTTGCGACTCACAAAGGAGCTGTGTGAAGAACAAAGCAAAGGCCTCAAAAACACGGAGAAGGCCAAATATCAAATTGTAAACAGGATGTATAGACTATGTAAGTCCCCTGTGAGTTACGAATAGATTATGAATAGACTATGTAAGTCCCCTGATGTCCTCGCGAGCAGTTCAGAATCTACGACCACTACAGTACCGCAATGAATTCATCGACAACCAAGTCCTCCCAACGGTCCCAACAGTACATTTGTTTTTGGATAAAGAGCATCTGAGTAACTACTCGTAACATCTTGTAACATCTCGCAACTGTCATGCTTCATCATTTTTCTGTGCATTGAAGGGTTCTTACTTGATTTTGCCTGATGGTTGTACCTGCTTATTAATATCTGTCTAAAATATTTTTTTTAAAAAAACATTCAAACGAAACGAGAACGATTGAAAAGACTTGAAAACATCGTGCATCGCTTCCACCCCGAGACCACCGGCCATAGGCGTGTCGTTGAAGTTGAACACATACCAATGTTTCTCCTCTGACGCAATCTGACACAATCCGAAATTGAAGAATTTGCAATTCAGTTGTGGATATATGTGGATTTGGTGTGAGGCTTGCATGACCTGTGGCATCCAGAGGCAAATACCAGTAATACTAGTAATAAACACAACCAACATCAACCAACACAATTATCTTGTAGCATGTCGGTGAGTACTTATGTACCTATATGCGCATATGTATGGGCATATGGTGGGGAGATGGACAAGCAGGTAGGTGGCTAGGCAGGAGCGAGGCAGCATTGTGTCATTTTGATTTGCATTGCATTTTCTGGTGTTGTATTATGTTGCATTATTTGGTGTATTGATTTTATTGGATCATCCAATGCAATGTTGTGTTCTCCAATGTTGTGCAACATTGTGCTGGTACTATGCTGTGGTGTGTTGTGTTATGTAATGCAATTACAGTCTTGCATTGTGTTGTGTTGTGCTGCCTTATATCATGTTACATCGTGCTATGCTGTGCTGTGTTTTACTGTCGGCTGTTTGGTATTGCTGTGTTTCGCTTTTTTGCGGTTGTCTGATGTCGCTTTGTCGTGCTGTTATTGTAATCTCTTCCTATACTGACTGGCATTGTAGTGTAGCCCTGCAGTTGGCCGTCGGCAAGACTGTGGAAACACTGTAGGTGACCTGTGATCTCTAAACCATCTACAAACTGATTCTTTGCCTCTGTATTGTTTTGTGTTCGATTTTGTTCTGTATTGAATGGCATTGTATGGAGGGGGCGTTTTATAACCGTCACCGTTTTGGAGTTTTCAAACTCCGGCTCAAATGTGCTCGTTAACCACGTCCGCTTAAGGGTCTTACAGTAACTCTCTCTCTCTCTCTTTTGCGGTCTTAACCACGGCTGTTTTGAAGCATGTTGCAGGTTGAAGAAAACAAGAGCTGGGAGCTGCGTCCCATTGTTATACAGGGCCAACTGGAGCCGGGCGCTCCGTTCCATTGTATTATAATGTATTATACATTGCCAAGTCGAGCCGGAACTTCGTGCCATTGTACATTAAGCTGCTGTGCCAACTGGAAAGGGAAGCTTCCTTCTGTGCACGGAGCTCCCGGCTACAGTTAGCATTGTATACATTTTGTATACTACAATGGAACGGAGCTCCCAGTACAACACAGTGGAACAATGGAACGGAGAAGTTAGCCTGCAACCTGCTTCAAAACAGCCTTCGCTAAGAACCCAAAAAGGTGAAAATGAACATCAACAAAGAGGTAGTTCAGCAACCACAGTCGGGGTTAAGACACCCTGTGGTTTTGTATGATGTGTCTTGATGTGTCTTGTTTCATGTTGTATGTATTGGATCGAGTTGGATTGGATCGGAGCGTGTCTTCTAAGATGTCTAAAGAGAGAAACGTAGACGAGATTCTCTGACTAGAATCTGGACATGTCTGGACCCACTGGACATCACTGGACTATGTTTCTTCTCTCAGAGTCTATGAATCTATGACGAAAGTGTTGAAAATGCAGTTCCAAGCTCCGGGTCCATCCTTGTACTCAGTGTGCTCGAGTCCGGGATTGCCCTGGCACGGATCATTCCAATGAGGGCCACTGGACCATGTGAAACAACAAGAAATAACGCATTGCACATGTTAAATATGTGTGTAGTATATTTTGATACATTTTGCGCATTTCAACACAGTCCTTTTCTCGTCATCTTTTCATGAACTTCGAGATCAATTCTGTAGGACCATCTCAAGTTTTCAGCTCACGTTTGACTGAGGACTGTTTTCCTCAGACGACTGGAATTCTTTGCTGGATCTGAAATGTGGTAAAGCAGCCTTGTAAAGCACACCACCAAAGAGGTTCACTCCCAGGGTGGTGAAGAAAAAAACCACCTCAACAAATGTCAAAAAGGGTCAAAAGGGTCAAAAAGGGTCAAAAAGGGTCAAAAGATGTCAAAAGTCAAAGTGGGTTTAACCAACTCACCGATTGCTTAATATGTTCAATGATGTTTGCTTAATGTTGCTTATGATTGAAATCGAACTTGTTGCTTTTTGCGCAAAAAAGGTGCCGATTAGTCGTCATGGTCGCTGGCAGTGAGGCCTCGCTGCATACACCGAGGAAGAATGCCTATGCAAATACTAATTTTACATGTATTTATGCATTATGTTTAAACTGTACTTCTATCTGATTACATGAAATATGCTATATAATACTTGAAACAAAAATGGCAAAAGGAGACACATGATATAATTATTATATAAAACATATTAAAACATTGTGCCTAGTACACCAGTGTGGAATAGTGTGGAATAGTGTGGAATAGTGTGGAATAGTGTGGAATAGTGTGGAATAGTGTGGAATAGTGTGGATGCGTTGGCCGTATCATGCTCCGTCAATCTCCCGCAAGCCCCGCGATGAGTTTCCAAGATCTTCCAAGCCACGCATCCCAGCAAGAGAAAGATGTTCCCTGGCAGCGGGATGGTTTGGCGTAAGGAGAGCGTCTTTGGAGATGTTCATAGGTTTAATCGGTTTAATGATAATTAATAGTAGATTTTCACTGTCAGATCAGAAGCGACATTCCAGAAGTCTTAAAAAACCAACCTTAATCTCTTTGGATGACTTGATTGCTGACAGTGTGCCGGTCTCTGTGGACTGCAACAGCATGTGACTGCTGAAAGCCTGCAGCCCATACCATCTTGGTGATACAGCTGGCCAAGAACCTCAAACTCCAACATGCAGGCGTGTTTAGCCTATTTGTCTTGTACTTACTGCGTATAAGGGCTTCACAATGCTTCACGGATATACCACAAACGCGACCTCGCATTCCTTCACTGCCAGTACATCCAGGGCCGTACTCTTGAAAGAAGCCGCTGCTGAAAGATTTCTACAACTTCAAGCCAGCTATAGCATGCTATAGCCAGCTTCCAAATCGAGAGATCGGCTAAACATGATGGATGTGAAAGGGAATTTCGGCTTCTCGCGTCTTCTCGCGTCAATCATATCGTCATATAATTTGTCAATATTTGTCATATGATTTTTGATTATTGCTTGGCGCCAAGGCTGCACAGAGCGCAGGGATTTCAGCTGCTTGATGACCTGAGTGTAGTGAGAGGCAACTTGAGACTCCCAGGAATATCTTTGAGGTGCAATTAGCAGTCAACGGTCAACTAAGTAACTATAAGTAACTAACTAAGTCCCTATGTTTGAGGCGCATGTACCAAAAAACAAATCAGATGAAAAAGGGAAGCGGTTTGTTGCCAGTGCCAGAAACTGGACTTTCCTCATGTTCCTGTGGAAATAAAACAGGCAACAATGAGAAATGATGTTTAAAAACAGGAGGCCTGACCCAGAGAAACCCACATTCACCGGCAAAATGCGCTCCTCCAGAACCATGGTAGTTATTAGGTTCAAAATGTGGCAAATTCCATGAAGAAAGCCCACTTTGGAAGAAAACGCGGTATACGTTATACGTATCCACTTTGAAGCATTACATACATACAGTAGAATATGTATGACATAGAATGCGAGACTGCGTTGGAGAACAGTACGGGTAGTTTTTAGAAACAAAGAGTCCTTTTTGTGTGGCAAAAATCATGAAAATTGTTTTGATGTCTGGGAATACACTACTGTAGTGTTTCCATGTGACTGTGGTGCAGTACTGCATTCTTTTGAAAGAAATGAGTCATCTTTGAAAGCACAACCCTAGTTCATCTACGATGCCTGTTTCAGTTAGAAAACCAAGGACGCTCCCTGGTCTGTTCAACAGGTTGTGGATATGTTCAATAGATTGGTTACCCTTGCAGTGCCATCAAAATATTTCAAGCAAAAATCCGCCACACAACATGAGGCTATATAATATGTTGTTTGTAGCCAGGTGGTATCACACCAACGCCCTGCCATGGTGCAATCTATCACGGTTGAAATTATATTCTATCCGAAGAAAAGATGACTATGTAATCCATTAAGTTTTGCGCCTGTGCTACATGTCCAGCAGGTAATGTTTTGAAAAAATCGGATTTTTCAAAGAAGTGCAGTTTTACTTACAAATACGCGGCATCCCCTTCTAAAAAAAAAATGTAAGCCGATGGTTGCTTTGAGTTAGCGCATATTTTTGTTTGGAAAAAACTACCTGTCAAGGTTGAACTATTCTTGAAAAAAAACATAAAACAAACACTAGTTCTCCACCTGTTTCCCCTTTTTGATGATGGAAATCCGCCGACCCCGGCCGACAGCAAGGGGGAGCGCGTCAGGGCAGAAGGGTGCTGAACAACAACAACAACAACACCACCACCACCAACAACACCAACACCACCGCCAACACCAACACCAACACCAACCCCAACCCCAACACCAACTACCATGACGAGGACGAGGACGAGGACGAGGAGGAGGAGGACGAGGACGACGAGGAGGAGGAGGACGACGACGACAACGACGACAACGACAAAAACAACAAAAACAACAAAACCACAACCACATCCTCAACCACAGCCACAACCACAACCACAACAACAAACACAAACACAAACAACAACCAACAACCAACAAACAACAAACAACAAGCAACAAACAACAAACAACACACAACAAAGGACGAACAAACAAACAAACAAACAAACCAACCAAACAAACAAACAAACCAACAAACCAACGAACAACAACCAACAACCAACAACCCAACAACGCGACAAGCAACTCAACGACTCATCAACTCAACAACCAACAAAAACCAAGCGACAATGCAACAACCCGACAACCAACACCAACAACCAGCAACTGAACAACTCAGCAACTCAACAACTCAACAACCCACAAACAACAACTCAACAACCAACAGCTCAACTACTCAACAACCAACAACCAACAACGTTTTTGCTCCGAAGGCGTCTGAAAGTCTGAAAGTTGCCAAAGCACCACCGATATGACGCTTTTGAAGGCATTCTTGGGTCCAACCAGCAGCTTCCGGACTTTTGGAGCACTATGGAGCACTTAATACTGCGAAACAAAATGCAACGGGCAAACGTAAGGAGGCACACCCACGCGCAGAGCACACCAGCAACATTTGCACCAACAATAACATCAATAACAACCTCACCTCAAGGACAAACGCAAGAACCTGAAGAATGACGACGACGACGGCGACGGCGACAACAACAACAACAACAACATGATAAACATTCAGCGTATTCCTTAGGGATGTGCAATTTTCCTTTCTAGTGAGCGAAGCATGTCTCTCACATAAATGATGCGTATTCCCATATTAAAGGAAGTTTCAAAGAAATGGTGCTACTTGCCAAAAAACAGAGCAGCTGGGCTCTTTTGAAAGGATTGCTACATTATTTTCCATTTTGTGCAGAAATGATGTTACTTTCAAACATAATAGATGACAGCTGAGCTTTGAAGGGCATGTTACTTCTTTAGTTTCTTCAGTAGTCACACTTCATTTTCTGCGACACTATTGTTTCTGTTGTTTAAACAAATGACTGCAGATTTAAGTGATGCATTCTTGTTTAAAAGAAAATCCATATGCTCAAGGGAATATTGTAGAGCTTCGCACACCAGCAATGCCCAAAGGGTTCAGGCAACCCTTCGCATAGAGCAGAGACAGGCTGACTGGGAGCTGTTGCTGTTGCTGCTGCTGTTGGTACAAGCATCCTTTTAAGTAATGGTTTGTGAGGCATGCATTTGACAGACAAATGATGCCTTAGAAGCAAGATAAATCAGGTTAGGTTTGGATTAATCTGGATTAATCCTAAGGAAAAAAAACAAAGAAACAAAAAAACAAAGAAAACAAAGAATCAAAAAAAAAAAACGTTTGGAGGACTACTAGTCTCGAAACATTGCTTTTTTGATGTTTGTTCTTTGTTTTTTTTGGGTGTGTGTGTGTTTTTAATTACTTTAAGTTGCGTTTCCATCAAAAAAGGCTTGTGCATGGACAATAATTTGAAAAAAACAATGTTGCTTCAGACATGCAATATATCTACAAGAAACAATAAATATTATGTGTATATATATTGATATGCAAACACTTGGTAGCTTCGGCGCTGGCAACAAGCCTTTCTGGAAAAAATGGCGCTGGCCCCAGATCTTATTTCACCTCACGCTTCCTTTGTCTCAATTCGTCTCTTGCCTCAATGCACTGGGCGTGCCGCCCGGAGCAATCGCAAGAGCCGCAGGATGTTTGCATAGTGTCGGAGATCAAAGGGCATTACCTCTGCAACTTGAAAACAGAGCCACTCGCTGCATGCATACATGGCATATTGTAACATACCCCGCTTCATATCATTCTCTTCGTTCTATTTTTGGCATCAGCCTTGCGCTGCTGTTTGGTTTGTAATGACATGTGTGGCCTGGGAATTGCACGACCCAAGCCACTGTACCGCCAAGTCCAAACACGTTTTCGCAGCTCAGTTGCACTGTTGGGCAAATAGGGTAGCAAGCTGGAGAAGAGAAGGAGGAATGTTGTGAAGAAGTCGAAACCTCAGCGGGCAACTGTTGCAGATTGGATAATTTTGATCAATTTGGAGCATATGAGAACATGTGAGAACATGTGAGAACATGTGAGAACGTATATGAGATCATATGAACTATGTTCCTTCACCGCCTTGCAGCAGTTTTGTCCTTACAGGCAAATGATCCCAAGCCCCACACGCTTGGGCAGGGACAACCAATAGACATCCCAGGAACGAACCTGGACTTTCACTGCCACCTGAGCATCGCTAAAAAAACAGTCGCAAGGTGTGCAGTTTCATACAAGAGACTTCTTGCGAGTGTTCTTTCTGAAAAATAAACCCAGTATATAGATGTATATAGTAAATAATTATATGTGAATGGCATTAAATTGGTGGCATTTTGGCACACTTTGATAATCCGCCGGCCTATGCCAGCGTGTTTCCTGTGATGTGCTGTGATGATGGTGGTGTCACTGTAATTGGTACTACTGTATGGTGCAAAGTCTCCTCTGCGCGGATTTTTGCTTCACCTGACTGGAGCTAACGTGCCCCCCCGCCCTTCCCCCTTCCCCCATCCCCTTCCCCGGAATTTTTGTTTTGGGCTGGATCCTATGTGGATATAGCATGAATATTGAGCGCATTTACATACGCTGTCAAGGCTCAAGAGAGATATAGAGTAATCCTGTGGACACCGCACCAACCGGCTATTGGCCGTGAGTAAAAGGTGTGTAGCTGTCAGGGAAGACGCTCTAGCTGACCTAATCTAGACGCTAGTGCCCCTCTTCAAGTGGTAGCGGAGCTGAGCTGCGATCCTTCATTGAAGGTGAGCTCCAGGTAGAGCCCGATATGGCATGCCATGGCTATGATGATGATGACTTCGACATTGTCGACGCAGATGGATGGAATCAATATGACTCTTATGCAATGAGAAGAGTACCCCAACAACCCTCAATCCATATGACGCAGCAGATGACCACGAAGGTAGCCCCTGCATATGATGGACGAACCAGCTTTTTTTGCCTTTGAAGATGCAATCCATGATCGGTGTGACATCACAGAGCTGGGACCGGAAAAACATGGACCTGCCTTGGGGAACAGATTGGAAGGTGAAGCATCTCAGTGCAAAAGACTACTGGACCGAGATTTGTTGAGAGACCCCAACGATGGTGTGAGCTATTTCAAAAGATTCTTGCGACCTCATTTGAATCAAGGGAGCCCAAAACGTGTTCTTGCAACCTTTCATGCAGTTCATGAAGTGCAACAGAGGTACCATGGATTTGCAAAAGTGGATGACCAGATTTCAACTGACTGGAAACAGACTTATTGAGTTTTGGATGGATCTCTTACCAGATTTGCTGACCACCAGTCCAGAAGCAATTGCATTTGTTGCACAACGTCGTCAAGAACATGAAGAACGTCAAGCTGAACTTGCAGGTGCTGCAGAAGCCTTACCAGGACAAGAACCACATGTCAATATACCATGGACAGATGAACATGCATTGGCAGCATTCAAACAAGTCAACGGAAAAAAGAGCACAACAGATAATGGCTTTTCCCTTGGGTGACAAGTGCTAAGGCATTGAGAACTCCTGATCCATATTATGATCGAAAGAATCTCCATCTGAGGACTTCTATTGTGAAGAGGAAAGGAATTTGGTGGTTACTTGAATGAACCATGACTTGAACAAAGAAATGTTTCCACAAGTTTGGAAGAAGAAGCTGAAGTTCTTGCTTCAGTCTTCTTACCTTCAGAACGCACATACCTTGCCACGACACCACAGTTGACACCTGAGATTGTTGAAGAACTCTTGGAACATTTCATGGACCCTGTTAATGGCAGTAATGCCAAGGAAAGAAAACCAATTGGCATGTGTTGTCTTCATGTTGATGACTCGTTCATTACTGGAACCCCAGAGTTCCTGGAGAAGTTCAAGAAAGTTGTCAAGCCACAATTCAAGATTGGTCATGAAGATGTGAATGACTTGATGTTCACTGGTCAACGTGTCAAACGGATCATTGATGAGAAAAAGAAATCTCACATTACTGTTGAACAGTCCCTGTGTGTCAGTGAACGTACTGAGGTTGTCATACCCAAAGGTTGGACGGATAAAGACAAATGCGACAAAGATCTCCACACTGCCTATGTTAGGACTTCCTGACTCTGTCTATGAAAAGTATGAAGACATGTACAGCAAGTGCCAGTTTTTCCATTGCACCACCGCCAAGAGCCAGTTTTTCCCTCATTCGAGCAACCAACTTTGGAGATGTTATCTTTGTTGACCATGCTGAAATCCAGTTGAGGAAGAGCAAGTACGTGGTGTTGCTTGTTCTTGATGGTGCATCAAGCTTACTTTGGGCTACAGCACAAGAGACTATTCAAGCTCTAAGGTTGTGGGCTGATGAGAAAAATTGTATGCCTAAAGCCGTTGTAGGCGATGAAGCCTTTTTCCAAGAAGACTTTCTGACTTATTACCGAACTCATGGTATCAAGGAATGTCCCTCTGGTTCAAGAACCCCATGGCCAAACAGAGCTGAATCAGCTGTTAGACTCTTCAAACGACAATGGCAAATCATGTCAAAGAACCTGGAAGATGATAGGTTTATGAGGAGTGACAGTTAGAGAAGCTGTGAAACGTATTGTTTGGGCCAGAAACATTCAACTCACTGTTAGTGGCTGCTCACCTTTCGGAATTGTCACTGGTAGACGACCACCTCATCTTCTGGATATTGAAACTTCTGATCCTGCTCAACTTAGTGTTGATCCCTTACCTGAAGATAGAACACAATAAGAGTTGCAACGGTTAGCATTGAAGGCACATAGGAAGCAAGACAATTTGCTGACCTCAGGCATGACATGGCTAGGAGAACTATGCCATCAGATGGACCTTACAAACCAGGTGACAAGGTCTTTGTGTGGACGTCCCCTGTCAGTGCTAACTCTATTGCTTCGAAGGCATGGAAGAAGGAAAGATGGGTCAGAGGTGCTGTTATCTCACAAGGAGGTGCTATGGTCAATGTTCATGTTGACAGTTCAGTTATGCGTGTCAATCAATCCAAGATCAGGCGTGATCACGATGAATGGCATGATGTTGCTGTTCCGGGACTTGACAGTCCAGATCCTGTCCCACTTGCAGTTGAAGATGAAGATGACTACGAGCCAGATATAGCTGAATATGCTGGGGCTTACTTCGGTGAGCAGACTCACTGGTTCTGTCAAACTATGTCAAACTGGCAGGTGTGATGTTGTTGAACTCTTTAGCAACAACACTGGTCTTAGTTGGCACATGTCACGACCACAAGCATGGTTGGAGTTTCAACAGTAAAACCAAGCAATACCAAGTTTGGAGACAACTTGAGAAGCTTGTTGATCACAAATCCTTGACCAAATTCCTGGAAGTACTCGGTTTACAAGTTCTGCCTTGATGTGATGACATGGCAGCTTGATCGAGGAAAAGGTTTCTTGGTGATTACGCCGCCTGATTCAGGATTTGCTCAGATTCTGACTTGGAAGAAACATCAAAAGACAGAATCAAATATCACATTGGTTGTATCCATGTTGACATGACCAACTACTGTCATTGTGATCCTTCTATCAAGGACTTGCGTGTGTACTACAATCGTGACGATGATTTCCATTTGATGGAACCTCAGCATGCCTTCAGCAGAGAAGGGAAGCTTTGGACAGATCCACAGTGGAAGGTCTTACCATCACGTTTGCGTTCATTCATTGCACACTTCACAAGCTCAGGACATATGTGCTGTCTTTTCACTAGAAGGTGGGAAATGGTCAGATTGTTCCTACTACTTGGAAACAGCTCAGTACAAAGAGGCGCAGGTGAGCCACCAGGATGGGAAGACAGATTTTCCATTGACATAGAACAGAGGTCAGAGAACTGGCTTTTGTATGAGCGAGATGTGCAGATTCAGGAAGACATGGAATGGTTAGCTGAAGCAGTTTACCAGTTTTACCAAGTCCATCTTGATCGTTTGATCAGAGAGAGCGACAAGCTTTGGGGTGATTTCTGCCGAAGGAAGTTTGATGCAGATGGAAGTGACAGTGGACTGGAGTTGAACACGTTTGGATATGACATGACGATACCAGGTATGACAGCTCACATGAACAAGAACACAGCCATTCCAGATCCAGAAGCTCATTTCTCATTCTCCACAAAGCTGATAGTCTTGGGAATTGAACTGTACCTGAGAGATGCACCCCGCGACTTCTGTCATTACACCAACTTTGCCTACAAGAAGCCTTTCCAGCTTGTCGAAGGTAGGAAAGACATGACTGCCCAGTCATACAGGTTCTTTGTTGAGCATGCTTACAGTCAATTCTTTCAGCATGAAGCCTTCAATCAATCTGCACTTGCAAGAACAAGGACAAAGGATCTTAGTGCAGGTGAATTTCATTCATCAACCAAGCTTGATGGCTATGTTTGGATTGCCACTCGGGACAAGATTGTGCACATTCCAAAAGATCATGCAGAAGATGATGAAATGCAGGAAGGTGATGCTGAAGAAGAAGATGAACAAGAAGATGCCTTACCCACACTGGAAGTCAGTATCAGACCTCAACCTCGGGAGGAAGAGAATCAGAAAGAAGAAGATGCATGCTCTCAGAAGCGAGAGGAAACATCCAATCATTCAGGACACTCTGAACTCTGAAGAAGCAGAGATACCTGAGGTGGAACCTTTGCCTAGAGGTCGCACAGCTGAGGAAAGGTATGGAAATTTCATGATTCAGCAGCTCAACACACAGCATCGGGAGCTATTGAGAGATTGTGCATTCAACTCACGAAACATTCTTCAAGGTGATGATAGAGACCTAGACAGAGAACTAACACATCGTGATCAAGTTGGTTCCTTTGCAATGGTTTTCATGATGGAAAACATGGTTTCTCAATCTCATAGCAGCTTCATGGAAATCTTTGCTCCAGCGCACCAGCATCACAGACTGACGTTACCGATGAACAGTATCATGAACTACGTCTTTAACTCAAAAGGTCGTAGAAGAGAACAAGCACATCAATCAGGACAATTTTGAGGAAGAAGATGATCCTAATCTCATGGATGAAGATACCAATATTCCTCTACGACGACGTGATGAGCAAGGCCCAGTTGATCCAGAGTTCAAAGGTGCTGTTGAATGTTTGAGTCGTGAAAACAAACATATGATTCTGGAAACTGAAGATGATTCATTGATTGAATGTACTATTCAATGGCTCAAAATCTATGACAAAACCCTTCAAAAGAAAATCATTGAAAGAGTTGTCAAACATGAAGAAGAAGAAGAAGAAGAAGAAGAAGAAGAAGAAGAAGAAGAAGAAGAAGTTGAAGTTGAAGTTGAAGAAGAACAGGCTGAGCCTGAGGAGACTAAGGTACCACCACCTGAAAAGGTGAGCGTGAAAATTCAGACAGATAATTCATTTCTGTCTGATCAAAAGACTGGAAGCTCTTCGAAGAAAGAGGAGCCAGCTCCATCTGGAAGCTCTCAGAAGGGAGAGGAACCAGAGGAGAAGACAGATGATATTCAAGAAGATGACACGGCTCCAAAGAAAGAACCTGCCAAACGTCTTTGTCATGGTCAAGATATCACTGGAAATGAAGATGATTCAGTTTTTCGAGAACTTTCCAAGTGTTTTACAAACAGTTACTATGATGAATGGGCAGGTTTCTACAATCAAAGGTACCCAGCTTCAACTCAGCATCGACACATGTTCTGGCATGCAAAAATACAGGGAGACCAGCGAACCTCGCAAAGACCACTGGTACATTGACTCAGACAAACAACTGATGGATCAATACATCGCTAGACACAAGGACGAATATCCCTTGTCATTGTTGGAGGACTTGCGTAAGGAAGCAGTCTACGGTTGTTCTGACCCTCGACTTCATCCTCGTGTTCGTGAAAAAGTTGATCGAGTGACAGAGGAAGCCGAGAAACGGTTGGAGGATGACTTCCAGACTCTTTCTTCTGTTCTCACAGACTACGTGGAGCAACATGGTGTTCTGTCATATTACGTCGTCCTACAGTGTCTTGCCTCACGATACCTTGGGGCAGGAATGATCGATCCTACATCTTTGGACAAGAGTCATCCCTATCGCTCTTCGCCACAGTTCTCCTTGATGTTTTGGAATCTTGGAAACTGGTGCAGGTCACGGTTCAATAAGTGCCCACTACCTGAAAAGTTACAGAAGTTTGCACCTCATATTAATATATATTAATTATGAGGTGGATCGTGACCGTGAGAAGATCGGGGATAAACCTCAGTTCAACAACTGTTTCATCAACGTTGTCAAGAACCCTGGGGCACATATAATCATGAATTGCGAGGCGCAAAGCCTCTATCCTTACAAGTACTTGCTTGAAGAGGAGCAGTTCCCGACGTGCTTCAACGATTATCGTGACCTCATGGCAGCTGCTCATGTAGGAAAAGATGGATATGTTCGACAAATCGCTGGTTACAACTCTGGTGAAGATGACACACGTGCTAGGTACGTATCATGGGCCATATTTGAGAATTTATGGGGCACAGGCAAAAAACATGTACACCGATGAAGAAGAGCCCCTCACTAGAGCTCGAATGTCCATGTGTCGTGTGTGTTTTTATCACGTTGGACAAGACAGCATTTCCAAGTCGCCAGGAATTTGCGGAGAAGCGCTTGCATGCATGTCCTTTGAGTGCATCCGTTTTCAAGTCGATGTGATCGCAGGCGACGGGAACAAAGCATGCTATCTTGCAACTCCGAAAGCCGGAGGATGCCCAACTTATGAAGTCAGTTTGCTTCAGTTCTGGATCAACTGCATGATCCACACAGCCACTAAGGCAAGGATCAAGAACTACGGAAAAGCACCAGACGTAACAGACGTAAGAGTTAAACACTTTATCTCTTGTACTTACAAAGACCTTGAATTCTTGGCAAAACATCTCAGAGGAATCACCACCAACACTTACACTCATGAACTTGCCAAGAAAACTGAGAATGTTGGCGACTGTTGCATGATGTCCGTTTGTGCATGGGGACATGCGAGATTGGAATCTGAGGAAGACATCAACGATTTTGGTGATCAAGACCACATGGACTTTGTTGGAGAATTTTCGTGTTCAGTCAATGAAACGTGCTTATCCTGTGACCACAACATCTTTATGGTTGCCCCAGCTGGCACCGACGCGCACAATCCACTCCTTATTCACTTGAAACCTTCTGATATGGAATGGAAAGAAAAGCGTTCCTATAATATGCATCCAGCTAAGAAGCAGCAACGGGAGGAAATAAGGAAGGATATGGAAGGATATTCAAAAGTCGAATAAGCGAAAAGGTCAGGGCTTTGGTGATGATCCGTGACTGGACTCTTCATGGGACAACTGGGATGGCCGTGGCAAGTGGACACAGGACACCAACACTGGACATGGTGCATCCTCATCTTCTACAGCAAGGGTATGGAGACCAACGAACAGGTGAGTGCACACTCCTAAAGAAGAAGATAACACAGGATGATTTTGCTCTGTACAGTTTTTCTGCGAGCTCATTTATTTTTGCACACTCTTACCAGAAGGAGATAATACCATTCATGTGTACAGAGTTTCGTCTTTTTCAGTGCTGATATATACGCGTTTACATAGAGATAAAATCACATTTGTCTCCACATATTTTCTGCCGAGCAGATCGTTTTTGAAGCGAATGAACTTTATACCAACTCCGAATTTTGTCCATCGTCCGCTTGAATGAGCGACTTTGGAGATCCGAATTTCATCCGTTTATTTTGTGTTTCGGTCAACTGTTTTCCATCTGACCTGAAGTTCTGAATCTTGCATTCAATTTGTAGCGAGCCTCCACTGTTAGAGAATTGCCGTGATCGACCGTGCTTCGTGCACCCTGTCGAGAAAAATAATTTGCGAATCTGCTGTTTTTCACTTCGACATGTCTTTAGGACATTTTGTCGCAATCAAGTCCGCTAGCGCTCCGTCATTTTGTATAGAATCCACTGCGCACTATCCGCTAGTTTTTTTTGCTGATTAGCCAACGTGTAATCTAGCTTACTTGCTAGAACTATCTAGAACTCTTACTCTCAATTGGGTACGACAAGGCGTAGTGCTCAACCCATTGCCTTTGAATTTGTGCTTGTGTTTCTGTTCTGGACTAAACCCTACCAGGGCATGGCATGAGTACTGAGCACAGTTTATATACGCTGTCAAGGCTCAAGAGAGAGAGAGAGATATAGAGAGGTATAGCTTGTAGTCTAGGCACCGCACTGACTGGCATTGGCCGACAGAGGAAAACTAGTGCGGCAGCCTGGGAAGACGCTCTAGCTGATCCTATCAGGACGCTATTGCCCCTCTCTCCCCCTCCTCCCCCTCTTTACGACTTCCTTCTCTCTCTCTCTCTCTCTCTCTTCTGTCCTCTCTTCCTCCCCTCCTCCCCTCCTCCCCTCCCCCCCTCCTCCCCCTGATGAGATTTTGACAAGTGCATTTTGGCCTCACCCAAGCAAAGGATATGATTTTGCTTGAAAGAGAACACCAGCCTCTCCCAAGTACAGGAAGGAGAACACAAGCTCTACCTTGCAGTACTGTTTGCTCCGCCAAATGGTTTCAATCCTTTCAGTCTGATTCTGATACCGTGGAGACGAGAGCTATAAGTGCGTTGAGAAGTTTCGAATTGAAATTGTCTTGATTGCACATTGCTGTTGATAGATTATCAATCATGCTCCTGCTCTTCCCTTAGTTCATGAGGTCCATACGTAGCCGGTCCATGCCTAAGTCAAACAAACAAGTTCTGATCACCAAAGATCATTCAGATGCATTGCTGCTGTGTGATGCTACAAGCAACAAAGGGATTCAAATCAGATGTGCTGTGCAAAGCTGTATCATGCTTTGTGTGCAAGAATCAAAGTGCTTCTTTACTGCACCAAACAAAAATAATCTGCTCCTTGCTCAACGCCCGCCAAATATACCACAGCGGCTGGTGGATTCAGCGAATTCAGCGTGTAGGTGGACCTGAGATAGTACAAGATGGCTCGCAATCAGCAACAAAGATCAACAAAATACATTGTTAAATACATAGTGTGTTGACAGAGACAAAGTCACTATTTGGATAAATGATGTGAAGATTGGTTTTCTCAGTGGTTTTCGCAGCAACATGTTGAATTTTCATGTGTTTTCAGGGACTTGCGTTTGGGTTTGACAGAATCTCACGAAACATTTTCTCTTGGAGGCTTTTGTCGACCAGTTTTCCTTTTGCCTGGGTCAGTGGGTGGGTGGATGAGTGCGTACCTGCGAGTGGTTGTTTGCTTGTGTTTTCTGTCTTTCCGTCTTTCCGTCTTTCTTTATTTTCTTTCTTTTCTTTCTTTTCTTTCTTTTCTTTCTTTTCTTTCTTTTCTTTCTTTTCTTTCTTTTCTTTCTTTTCTTTCTTTTCTTTCTTTTCTTTCTTTCTTTCTTCCTTTCTTCCTTTCTTCCGTTTGTTTGTTTGTTAGTTTGTTCGTTCGTTTGTTCTTTCTTTCCTTTGTTTATTTCTTTATCTATTTCTGTCTTTCTTTCTTTGTTTCTTTGCTTCTTTGCTTCTTGGCTCCTTTGTTTCTTTGCTTCCTTGTTTCTTTGCTTCCTTGCTCCTTTGCTTCCTTGCTCCTTTGCTTCGTTGCTTCTTTGCTTCCTTGCTGGCCTGCTTGGTTGCCTGTGCGCATGTGCATGAGTGCATGCGTGCCTGCTTGCTTGCTTGCCTTGATTTGCTTTCTTTCTTTCGCTCTTGCTTTCTTTCTTTCGCTCTTGCTTCCTTTCTTTCTTTCTTTCTTTCTTTCTTTGGTCTTTGTTTCTTCTCTGTTTGGTTTGATTGTTCGTTTGTTTGCTTTTGTGCAATGTAATGCACTGCAAAGAAATACAATGTAATACATACAGTAACTCGCAACACATAGATACTTCCAGGGACAATTGATCTTGGGGGTCTGAAAGCCTCAGATTGAAAGAGACATAAAGATACTGTAAGATAAGAATAGATAAGATACATAAAGTTCCAGAGACGTCCTGTCTAGGTAGCCGCGGCTATGTTGCAATAGTGGCATCCTCTGTTTGCTTCTCGCCACTGGGGATGAAGCATTTGCTGAGACTGTGCTGTTTTGGTCTCCAACGAGAATTTGTGGGTGATCCGCGGCCACAAGATGCCACAAGTTCATAAGGATGAGTTCAATTCAGTTCAATTCGGCATGGTATGGCATGGTCATGCTTTTTTGCGAAACAGACTTCTGCCAAGTGACTCTAGCAGAACCAATGCCTCGGAAAGTCTCAGGGCATGGCATCTCAGGGAATTCAGGTGTGGAATAGTATCTGCTCTTCAGGGCGTTGCATGGCTCAGTCGAGTCATCTTGTCTCTTAAGGTTTCGTAAATGGATGATTTTGTGCCTTTACGTCATACCTACAACATGGGTCTTGCTTATGTCTTGTACTGCTTGCATGTTTGAGGCACAAGATTCACCAAAAGAACGCTATTCATCAGCTTGTCGAAGGTGGGCTCATCCTGTGAGAGATGCGAATGTCCCTTGAACAGTTTCCGTCCTGAACCTTGCATTTCACGACCTTTATAAATCTTTAATATATATAAATAATTATAAATATATATATATATATATTATATATATGTATATATATATATATATTATGTAAGTTTTTTATGTCTTTATACATATACATATATATATATATGTTATATATATAATTATATATATATATATGTCTTTATATAAGTGTAAGGAGCAGCAAAAAGACATATCAGTTTGAAATGGGCAGCGAAGCACAGAATGTGAAAGCGAAGATAGCGAAGTCGATAAGATGTCCAAACTTTTGTTGGGACATTGGCGTTTGTGAAGCTTGAGGATGAACAAGTCTTTTGAAAAAAGGAAGCCAGCTAACACGGACCTATCTCCCCGCATCTTCATCAGTTGCATAGAGACTGCAGAAAGGCACAAAAACCACGGGATACCATGGGCAACCCAGGAGACAGATGGAAAAACTGAACCCGGCAAAGGTTGTCCTCTGGCCGGGTCACGTAGTGTTTCAACCTTGAAAAAGCGCAGTAATGTGGAAAGTCGAAAGATCAGCTCTACGTTTTGTATCTACTTAGGGCCTCTACGTAAGACTCCCATGCTGAGATGTGGAGGAAGCATGCTGACGCAACGTCAATAGCGTCAAACGTATCTCTGACATTCTCTGGCCAAGCTGCATCTTGCCAAAAGATGAAAGCCCTTGTTCTGGCTCCTGTGGGGAAACAGTGAAATGTCTAGGATTCTCATTTCAAACCTTGCTAGTAGTAGGGCAAAAAATGGATTGAAATGCACAGTTCGCTTTTAATATCTGCTCTGTTTGTAAAGGTAAGTGTACACAAGTGCATGCACCTGATTACAAACATCCAAATACATCCAAATGTTGGACGCGCAGAGAACTCTGAGAATGGTGCAGCCGACAAATCCCTGACAGTACCCAGCAGTCCGTTGGCACCACAGTCCTCAAACGCCAGCTCAAGTCAGCGTATAAGACACCACAGACCCTCCGGACGCCAAATCAATATTTATAATATAATTTCAAAGAAATCCTGTGAAATACATTGAAATACCAGGTATGAATGATTCAATGACGATAATCATGAACTACGATGACTACACACATGTCCGAATGCTGGAAATAAAATGTGACATGTCCATCCACTCTGAGAACGTAGTATATATATTTTTTGTTACCGTCCTGCTTGCCACCTCACCAGGTCATCATGATCATCATGCCATTATTCTTCGAAAAGGATCGAAAAGGCTTCCAAAAACGCAAAGAACATCAAAGAACATCGTATCTGCTAGCTTGAAAGACGTGACGAAATGTCCGTGCAAAACCGGCTGCCTGTTGCTCTTGTACTTGTACATGTACAATACATGCGTCTCTCGAATATGCATAATAGATATATGATGATATATGTGTGTAACAGTAACATATGGTGGTTGATGAAATTCTATCGGGGTGCCAATTCATTATGTGAAGCTGTGCGGGAGTTTTAGAGCGGTCTAACTTTTGTGCATAGGCCTCAGGCTTTAAAATGCACAAAAACAATGAAAACTGGCTCTGCAATAAAATGCCTTGCCACCAAATTCATGCTTGAATGTGCATCCAACATCATCCAATTTCATCCAATTTTGAAGACCCTCAGAAACATTCAGAAACGCATCTTTAAAAAGAGGTCAGGAAATCCATTTTAGATAGGGGTATTTTAGAGTGAAGGTGCCCAAATATTTAGTGTGATTTTTTTAAATAGCATTCTACAGCAACAAAATACGGTGGCATTCTTTCGTGGCAATGCCTTAAAATTCCTTAAAAATCCTTTAAATTCCTTAAAACTTTCTAAATTCCTTAAATTTCCTTATAATTCCTTTAAAATTCCTTAAATTTCCTTATAATTCCTTTAAAATTCCTTAATATTCCTTATAATTCCTTTAAATTTCCTTAATATTCCTTAAAATTCCTTAGAATTCCTTCAAATTCCTTAAAATTCGCTGATCTAAAATGACATGCCCAATAAAATCGATATAAAAAGATCCTGGAAAAACACTGGTTCCATTCTGCAATAGAATGTTCCAAGCAAACATTTTTTTGCAATAAAATGAGAATGGAATTTTAACATGTTAAAAATCATCAGGATTTCCCTTTACAATAAAATGCTTAGCCCAACCCCCCATCAATAAAATGACTAGCCTGACATCAATTTTAAAATTCCAATACATTAAGAATTTCGTTTAAACTATGCACAGGTTCACCAGTTCTAGAGTGGAAATTGCCACGGGGATGAAATTCTTTTGTTCGCAAACGGCCATTCTTCACGAATAAAAATGTTACTTTCGCAAATTTTCGCGAACTCCATGTTTATCTTTCGCGGGGCCCATGTTGGGCAACAACGCCTCTTATGGAGAATCGTTCACCACCTGCAAAATTACGCCAGAGAATCACGGATCACTTCTTGATAGCCTTTTCAACATGCAGCTAGCATCACGGAATCCCTTCTCAGGGCAGATTGTTGCTGATTGGGTTTTTTTTGCAAGGTTTACTGACCCAACCCCTTCAACATGTATTTTGACTTTCGCCCGCTCTTTCGCAGAACTTTCGCGGAACCTTCGCGAAAATATCCCTATTCACAGACCCCGGCCATCAGCAGGGGGCGCATTGAAGGAAAAGCGAACACCAGGGGCCTTGGTATATATCGGGGCTGGTATTGGGGGATGACTGTTTTGTCATGGTTTTGTAGCTGTAAAGTGGTGCTGCCCAGCCACAAACACTACATTATCCATGCGCAGGCCAAAAAAAGATCGCTACAAAAGTGCAACCCAGCCTGGATAAAGGGTTACTAAAAAAACGAAGGGATTTGAGAAGAGGCCCTTCAAGATCCTCTTAAAAAAAAAAACAATTAGATGGTTGTAGTGGTTTTTGGGTAGATCCCACTGATCGATTTGTAATGCCTCGTTTTTTGGCGTTTGCATTTTGTAGCGATCCTTATCGTGATACAAGAGAAGTCACAGACCCACAGACCTACAAAATTCAAGCTCTTTTCATTTGAGAAGAGATCTTGCAAGATGGTGCAGATGTTTGGTTGTTTAGTTACATTTTGTAGTGACTGGCGTTGGCTTTCGGTCAGGGCACTTCAAAGGGCACATGTTCTTGCTGTGCATTTTGTTGCGCATCAATGTTCATTTGATTTCTGTTTTGCCTTACTATGTCCCAAATACAGCGCAGCAACACCCAAGCGAAACCCGGGAAGCTATTCCACACATCTCCGAATCTAGCTGCATGGACATGGACGCATATCTGTAAGTAACAGCAAACGGTGATAGTCCAGAAAGTCGCGATTCTGAATTGTGCAAAACAGTGAACAGAACTGTCTTTTGAAAGTAAGAAATTATATAAATTAAAAAAATAGACGCAGGCGCCAGAAGAGCTGCTCGTGTGTGGTCTTGTGACGATCGATGACAGTAGGTGGTTGATGGTGGTTGCCATAGGGGAGGGACAAAGATTTCTTGAAGGGGATTTTGTAGCATTGGAACGCTGTAACTTGATTTTGTAGTAGACCTTTTTGGGCATGCAGTGGTCAGTGTAACTGAAGGGTATATTTGTGCGGTGTTGGTTGACTTTGCAGTGAACAGCAGAGTGGGAGCATCAATCGAACTGGATTGTCCAATCCTAAGGTTTGTGTGTGTGTGTTGTGCATGTTTTTCACAGTGGGTCGAAGTAGACGTGGCAGCGCAAATTCAGCAGTGATTTCACTCGAGCACTGCGAAAATGCTTTTTTCTACAAACTGCAACGGCCCGCTATTATTTAAATTGTAAACTATTCTGGGGAACTGGGGAAATATTAGTATTGAACGTGGAACCCCACAAATTCACTACAAAGTACTTTTAGGGCAAATCTGAGTGAACTCAGATATGCATGTTGGGCCAACTATTATCTCGCATACCTAACCACTACAAAGTACTATGACCCAGCCCATGGTTGAATCTGAAAACATATATGATCTAGGGTTGCTACAAAATGCAAAGGCACATGGTCCTGAAGGGACTGTAAAAACCGTTGAAAAATCAATTTTACAGAGGACCCAAGTCCACTAGTTTTATAGTTGAAATTCCAACCAGGATGAATATATACAGTTACAGTACATACATGTACAATCATGTACATACATACGTACTGTAGTATTTCCACCCACCGTCTTCTGCGCAGCTCCCAGCCACTTATTTTCCCATGATGCCGAATGTAAACACACAATGCCGCACATGCCACTTCTATCGGTTTTTGCGAATGGAATACTTGCTGTCATGTCTACATCTTAGAGTCTGACATGTCCGAACAGAGAGAGAAAGTGAGCATCATGAGTGATAGAAGCTTCAAAGCAGGTTCTTCAGTCGATCACTTGTATGAAATGATGGGCCCAAAATGATGCAAAACAGTGTGCGGCTTCAAACCTGTCAATGTTGGATGTTCCACTGTTGATATGCAAAGAAAAAGAACAGAAAGGGATCAACAAGACTGATACCCACAGCCAAGCGTCATTGAGCCGTCGAGCAAAAGACAGATCTTGCAGAAGTTCTGTTTGGACACCTGAGCACTCCAGAGATCAACAGCTTCTTTGTCACATCATCGTCAGATCTCGTATTTCCGTGGCTTGTCACTGGATTTTGGCCTGGATTTCACTATACTTTAATTATTCACAAGAGAAACACAATAATTCAAGATTAGAAACTAGAAATGGTTGGAACCAAGTGGGACTGTAAACTATCACGGCGTTTTAGTTAGATACCTAGAGCATCCTAGAGCACGTAGTGTAAGGTACTGAACCAGCAGTCCCCCGAAGATATGGCACTAGCAAAGTCACAAACAAGTGGCGCGAGGTCCAAAGCCGGGCATAAAGCATTGCCAGACATTACCACACACCAGTGGTTTCGTCTGAGCTCTAAGCGTAGAGGTAAAGGCTATCTTCTTTTTTTTACAAACCACCCGAAGAAACTTCCTGTAAGGCAGCCTTGCCAAGGGAAAAGATTGCACACAAATTAACTACACGTGCGTACACCTAGTGCCCCGTAGCATGGAAGTGTAATGAAGTGTAAAAGAGCGCAACAACGAGGTTGGATGAGGTTGGTATATGGAGGAGATTGGAGGAGGCAAGTGCTTTACGCATGCGGACTTGATGGAGTCTGGGCAGAAACAGTTGTGGCCTCCGTCTCCAAATCTGGACTCCAAATGCTTGCCCGCTCTGTAAGGGCCAACAAAAAACGGGAAACACGGCCAGAAACAACCAACACAAGCAAAGCACAAGCCAAGCACATGCAAAGACACAAGTGGGCCAGAGACATTACGCCCACGCATACGCCCATGTCAAATATATTCAAATATCTCATCCAGGATCACGGACAAGAAACCTCAAGAAACTATAATAAGCAATCAACCAACAATCAAGGAGCAACCGTGGTAAACATTTCGCACTCCCAACTGATTCAAAGCTGATCTGAAGAATCTATCGACTTATCAGCCAATTCTTTTTTCCAGTCAGCCCCCCTTTCTTTACGTCTCTTTCCTAAAGAACCAGCGTGTACTACCGTATGACACTTTATGTACAAATACGTACAAACAAATGCCTTGGACCAACAAGTAGTCAGCAGCCTGAAAACTGTTGATATTGTGAAAGGTTGCATTTCACTGCACTGCGGCACTGCAATAAAATCGTGAAAATTCAGTAAGATTGCGTGAAGTTGAACTGCATTAGATGCAAGAAATGGTATGAATGGTTTCACTCGATCTCAAAAAATGATGGGGAAATTAGTTTTCAGTATATATTTTTCAAATGTTTTAATGGCTCGTTTTTACTCGATCCAGCTTTTCGGAGATATGGACTCTTCATTCACGGAACTGGGGGTATCACACATAACGTATCAGTTGCAACGCAGGAACTCCAACATTCATTTTGTAAACAAGGCACGCTGCCCATCTCAGAATACCTGGGGAGAGAGAGAGAGAGAGAGGCTTCCCCGATTTCTCCGTTTCTCTCTCAGTGTCTACAGTATGCTTTCTGGTGTCCATTTTGAAGTAGCCAATGCCTCTTTTCTTGTTCAGGAATATAGGCATGCGTGGCTCTTACTCAAGTGCGACATTTAGACTGGCACACCTTTGCGCTCTCGTGTCCTGTAACTCCATGACCCCAAACAGAAATGAAAAATGGTAAAAGCCCGGTGATTATAAGATATTGTAAGTTATGACAGACATATCATATTTGCACCGCTTCTGTGCTTCAAAATGAGGATGGTGCTGAGGTTTGACGTTGCAAGCTCCAAATACATCCAATACCATCCAATATGCATCCAATATCCCCGATATGGCTGAGATACAAAGCATCTGCACAGTCTTTGGGCACAAACTGCATGGCCGGGGACCTGCAGAAAAGTCAGCCCCAGCATGTCTTGTACATGGGAAAACAAGGCCTTCGTTGAAACACGAGGCTGGGATGAGGATGGTTCAGGATGAATCAGGATGAAAGAGGTTTGACAAACGGTGTGACAACGCTTGACAAACGGTCTGTGGATGTCTGTGGATGTCTGCGGATGTCTGTGGATGTCTGTGGATGTCTGTGGATGTCTGTGGTGTTTGTGTTTGGTTTGTGGGTCTTGCTGGCGAGTTGAGAAAAAAGGCACGAAGCAGATCTACGCAGCACGGCTTGGCCGCGGAGCTGTTGCAGTTCCCAACAGAAACTGTCACAACTTCAGCTGTTTCCACCACTTCCCATTTGGACCTTTTCGGACCCAAGGACGCCTGCTGAAAACATTGACGAACTCCAGAAAGAGTTCCTACAAAGAATGGTGGGTTGTATAGAAGAAAGCGAGGGTGGGGCAAACTAGCGAAACAATGCAAAACGCATCAAGTTGGGAATACTGCACAAAATTCAACAAAATATCGCGACGTCAGAAGCTGAGAAGATGCTTGCATGCTATGTTGCCCACCACTAGACGTGAGATAACACCTTCAGTTTATGTGTATATAATATATATATATATATTTTTTTTTATAATATATTATAATATATAATTAAATTATATTCAATATATTCTTCTCTGAGGCTACACAACAAGTTGCCCAAAACACAATTTTCTGATGATATGTGGAACAGATTGGAAGGCCTTTCTCTTCTTCCCTTGATTTCTCATCAAGGCTGAGCTCGAAATCTTAGTTAGCATTCTTACGCAACTTGCATCAACAGTACAGAATGAGATGAGGTATCTTAAACTACTCGATCAGGGTTCTTGGCCCAGTATCCACAATGGATGTAAATGATTTCGGATGATCTGGATGTGTTCATGGCACAAATAGCTTCTGCAAGTGGTGCGGCCACAGTTCTCCGAGCCTTTGAGATCACCTCTCCCTGCTCAACCTCCTCCACGGACGCCAGAGTTTCAAACGCGGCCAAAGTGCCTCAGCGAGGCAGGTTTGACACCGGGTTACTACCGTGCTGACACGGCATCAGCCAGGTCGGTCAGGTCATGTCAGGTCATGTCAGGTCATATCAGGTCGGCTAGGTGTGACATGGTGTGACTGCATGGCGTAGCACATCCAACAGGACCCAGCCTTCAGCCCGGATCTCCGATGCCTCGGCCTTTGAAGCTTTAGCACCCCTGGCAGCCAAGGCAGGTGCAAATTTCCATCGAGATATTCAGCCACATCACACCCCCAACTTGTACCACCTTCATTGTTGCGGTCTAGCAATGCCTTGAATATCCTTGAATCTAGCATAGTTCCTTCCTGCTTTTTGCGTTGCAACAGCCTGTCCTGATGTACGCAGAGACCAATGTATCCAAGGTCAGACTTTCAAAGAGAACCTGGCTGTGAGAGTCTCATTGCAAAACTCAGCTGGCTGTGAGTCAGCTGTGAGTGCATGAGAAAGTTGATGAACCTTGGGTCAGTTGGAGGGTGTCATGGTGATCCTGCCACATCCTGCCCCGTGCCTTGGCCAAAATCAAAAATGCGAACCAAAGCAGACCTGATGTTCTACCTCAGCTTGCGCCAGGTTCAAGTTCTAAGTTTCCATGACTTGACTTTTGTGTCATTGTGGGTGCCCTTTCACAAAGGTCAAAAAGGCCGGAAATCACCATGGCAAAAGGGGAAAACTTTGAGATTTCTCAAGCAAATAGTAGTTCGCAGGCTGTCAGCGTGGGCAAGAAGACCTCGAATGATCTTGGACAGGCTCTGCATTGCATGCGGAGGGTTGCTTTCATCTAGTCAAAAATCCAATGTGCGCTCTCCATTCCGTGTGAAGTGAAAAATATCTCATTGTAAATCAATGTAAATCACACGTTTGGTCAATCCAAACCATTAATTCCAGAAAAAGCCTGAGCGACAGGCTGTTTTCAAGGTCAAAACATGAATGAGAGGGATGCATTGAGGGATGCATTGACTGCATGCCTTGAATGCTTTGAATGCCTTGAATGCCTCATCTTGGAAGAAGATCAGGACTTGACTGACTTCAGATTGCATTCCCAGGTGCGTCGACATACTCACCAGTCACAGCTGCCACGAACCTCGTTTAGTTGAAAGCTGTGAGCCAAAATAAACTCCTGCTCTTATGCATGATGCACCTTCCTGGAAGACATTATGCTTATATTTAAATATGCGGAAATCTTTGTAGCATGTGACCAAAATTCAAGATATCAGCACTTGCTCCCAATCTATGCTGCTTGCGGAGTGTCGCAAACCCTTCAGATCTCAAGTGTGGCTCCACCAGTAAACGAAACGAGAAAGTCTCCAAAGGGATACTGTATGCACTGGGATCTCTGCATGGTAATGCAACTGAAGAATTGGATCAACGGGCGAATAAATCATAATGAATCGATAAATGAATAAAGGAACTTGGCTCGAAGCCTTGTAAGTCTAGCATGAAATTCGATGGAGTTCCGGAACCTTGAGACATCATGAAACATCTTGAGATTGAAGATACTGAAGTCAGTGTTTCTTCGTGTTTCTTCATTTCACTGGATTAGATTTCGGGATGGGCTCATGCAACTCAGTGCTGGCAAGCAACATCGAATAGAAAGCCCCATGTAGAGTGTCAAGGTCTTTGTTTATATACACTGGCTCGCCTTCCTGCAAAGGCTGGGTCAGGTTCAGGACGCGTAACTGGCGGCTTCCCCTCATGTAAATTGCTGAAAATAATGTACGTCTATGATTCATGACCATGTATGTCTGTATCCACACGCTGAACCGCAGTCACAGCACTCCACTGATCAACCGAGTAAATAACAAGTGCATACCACGCGGAATATGCACATGCCATTCTGCTTTTCGGTTCAGACTGATGACTGAGGAGTGAACATAACGAGCAAATTGGTGACAGGAAGCACTCTTGGAAAGGTTGGGAAGGTCGCTTAATTCCATAGTGCAAAGTGCAGAGCGGCACCTCTTTGTAGGAAACTTCATGCCAAGATCCGAAAGTAGTCACAGAGATCCATGCGAAAAACCTCTGGCAGAGTTCGCACATTGTTGACACTTGAATACATGTTCCATCACAAATCTACATGAAGCAGCGTGGCTTGATATTCTCTTGGGCTCTTGGGTCTGTAGATATACTGCACCTGATACCTAATAAGCACAATTCCATTATATATATATATTATACATATATATATATGATTATATATGCCTTTGTCACTGTTGTCCCATTGACAGGTCCTTGTGTGCTTTCAATCCCTTCGTCAATCAGTACGGCCAGTATATTGGCCAGGTATGGCACGGGCATGAATTCACAGATCTCCACAGTCGAAAGTTGACTGAGGTGCCATGCAGCATGGTGCCCCATAAGAAGACGGAGATGGACATGAATTCCTTTGATCGGACATATTCTGACATCGTGGCAATCGAATGCAATGGATGGATCTCAGGCAGGCCATGATCATGTACGAAACTTTACGAAACATAAATCTAGATTTAAACAGGTTTGTGCTGCTTTCTATCTATAAGCCAAAACAGGGACTAGACACGGCTTGAATTGCTTGGAGCACAGAACTTGAACTTGGACCAGCTACAAGACTTTCATCCCAGAAATGACCTGCAAAATTGAAGCCGTTTCTCTTTCGTTTCAGCTCAGGCTCAGTGAACATCTTCAGATTGAAGATACTGGAGAAGAGTGACTGGACACCTCAATGAAATGTATAAGTTCATGTGAGGTCAAAACAGCTAAATGATCGGATTGCATGTTCCGCTGCAGAAGCAATAGAAAACTCCCTTGGAACCATGCGGAGAACAGGACTATGACTATCAGATGACTATTTGCAAGATCTTTGAAAGCTGTGCTTGGCAATGTGATTGGGTGTGTTCTGCAAACAGCCAAGAAATCCAAGAACCAAAAATATCAAGAAGCGAGTCTTACCGATTTCAGTTCAAAGTTTCAACTGAAGTCTACCCTTACCTTCCACATCCTTCCACCTTCCCAGCAACCTCCCCCACCATGAGTTGAGGCCAGCGCTAGGCAGAATGAAGAGAAGCCCAGTCCTGTAGTCTATGTAATTTATGCAGTTTCAGTCAGTGTATACAGTATATACAAAAACTTTCGAGAGAAAACAAGAAAGATCAAAAGTACATGTAAGTCAACAGATCTAGTTTTCTACTCCTTGCGATGTTTCATGTTTTGCTCTGCACACTGCATTTGAAATGCCGTCTTGGTCATATATGGAGTCCAGACTAGTCCACTAAATACCAGCGGAAAAAAAATGGCTCACAAATCAATGGTCCTGAAAAGGAAAGTCAGTCCTCAGTTTTGCTGACATCAAAGGTAGATGGATTTCAAAACGCATACTATGTTTTTACTAAACCAGTAGGCATAGCATTCTGCTTACTGTGTTTTTCCCTCTTTCCTAGTCTTCTACATAACATGATTTCATCACATGAATAGTATCAAGATCGTAAGACATTGACGTTGTGCCAAAGGAGGGACCATGATGGTTGCGGGAAAGAGTTCTTGCAGTGTTCAGTGTACCACAAATGTTCCACTAGACTCTAAGGATTTTTTCCCGAAAGTTCCTGTGAACGGTTTTCCCAAAAACACTGTTGCCAATTCAACTTTTCATTTCATCTACATAACATCTCCTACATCCTTTACATCACTTACATCATCTACATCAACTTCATCTGCATCACATACATCATCTACATCATCGACATCAATTTCAATCAACTTCATCTACATCACATACATTATCTACATCGTCATCAACACAATTTACAGGTGCTCACCGTCTACATTTCTCCTACAAAATTCCTACGATGTCATTTACACAAGTTTTTTTACACAGGAGTTCTTACACAGGAGTTGTTCCACAGGAGTCAACTTCCAGGTGATTTACTTGTATCTGAACCCCTACAGGATGAGGCCCCAAACATATAAGTTGCTTATAAACGCTGCATTCGATGTTGTAAGTTGACTTAACCCTGGTTTATTTGTTCTTCTGCAACTCATGATCATGTTATAACATGTTATAACTAAGTTGGGTACTTGTAACATTTTGTAACTTCTGTTGCCATTTTTGGTTTTGGCAAGATAACAAAAAATTACAGAAGTTGTCTTTTGAAAGTCAGGATTTGATATTGCAATGGAAACGGTGGTTGCGAAACATGTTTTTGGCTCAGTTTCTCTTCTTGTGCAAATAACGGGGTTTTTGGCCTTGAATAATGGCTGCCGCTGAGGGATGTGGTGAGAATTCGCTGTACAGACTGCTGTGACTTCGATGTGAGGACAAACAGACGTGTGCCACCGGGAAATCTTTTCAAGAGATGATAATCATTACCCCATATATAATCATATATATATATTATATATATGTATTATATATATACATGCGTTCATACATGCATGTCTACTCGTTATACATTCATTAGTCATTATGCAGCAACAACTTCATTAATCATTCATGATCTTTCATCATCACTCATCATCCGTTATCTTCACATCTTCTTTTCCATCTTCTTTCGTTTCCTGCTCTTCTTTCCGGCCACAATGTCATCTAGTTGTAACTCTGTTCGCAAAAATGCCACCACACCACCAACTATGCACACATTTCACTCTTAGAGGAGGCTGCTTCATATTTCCCGGTTGAACCGACCTGAATTGATCTGAATTGGACCGGCTTGAGTTGACTTGAACCGAAGTGGATCGACTGTTTTTGTTGCGATGCCATGCGATGCCCATTACGTGAATTTAAATTTGTGTGTTAACGTGTGTGTATATATATATATATTATATATATGCTCACCGCCCCCTCTGCGGCCTACTTTTTGTGTGCTTTACATGTTTCCATGCTGGTATAACATGATGTGTTCCTTGATATACACAGTGGTGTATGAGACCAGGGGATGCCAGTGTCCATCCTAATGTATCATGATGTACAGCTTACTATGAGACTAGGATAGATAGATATATATATATATAATCTATATGATTCTATATGATTCTATGTGTATATTTGGAGGTTACCTAAACGAGGGTACCCCAAAATCTTTCATTATAAACTAGGAACCTCCTTTTATTTGGGTGCTTTAGTGATCCGGCAAGTGACTGATCGGGACGCGGAACATCGTGAAGATGGCCGTGTCGACAATGCCTTTGCAAAGAGTGCGAATCCAGGTGCTGAAGGGCAAGTGCAGCGCCCAAAGAAACAACACAGACTGACCATGACTGATCTAAAAAAGGCCAAGAGTTGGGTACAAAATGATAAATTTAGTACCATAAATGTCATAAATTGTCATAGTATGTCATGATATGTGCGTGGATTTCAATCCCTCTGTCTCTTTTGATCACTACCTCTGTGCATCTTAGTGCTCCATAGCTCTCTCTTATACGCTTTTCCTTCGGGGTGAATACGACCAGACAAACATGTTCAAACACTCATCGAGCTCAGTCGTCTTGAGGATGACCCAAACCGTGAAACCAAGATGAAAAGGATGCCTCGCGCTTCAAGACTGATGACGATCGGGTACGTTTTGGCACTGAGAACTGAGTGCCTTCTATTGGAGACTGAAGAGCTGTCCCCAACACATGGAATATGAAAATGGAATTGGACACTGTCGGACACTCTCCATTTTCAGCCGAGTCTCTGGCAACAGCAAGGAACCAACCCCAGAAAATGATGCTGGTGTTCTGAAACTTGACCTGCAAAGGTTTTGGATGGGCTTAGTTGAGCGCCAGAACCGATTAATATCGTTTATACAATCTTGGATCATATATCCCCCTTGCAGTTCAGTGAGTAGGTTGGACCGGACCCCTTATTTTACAAGTACAATTCAGGGGCCCCTTCAGCAATATCAAAGGGGCACGACCTTTTCAAGCATGTGTTTCACTACAAAATAGACCCTGCACATGTAGTTGGTCAGCACAGCTATCAGCCCAAAAAACACAATACATCTTCAAAATAACAACTTGGCACCAAAACAAACTCATTTATTTTGTAATGGGCCCCCATTTTATACTGATTGCGCCGTTCCCTGGGTCATGCCCATCGTTGTGTGGCACGCATTTTTCCATGTTTTCCCATAACTCATAGGTCTGATTTATTGACGACCCCCCAATTTTGTACTAATTTGTGTGGCTTTGAGCAGATGGCCGTATGGCCCCATGATTTTGTAGTGCAACTTGTGCAACTTGTGCAACTTTTCATCAAGTATTACAAAATCAACCCCCAACCCAAACTTGTAAAGATTCTTACAAAATCAGACCCCCTACCCTTACGAGGGATTCCCATCGTGTAAAGAACCAGTGGCTAAACCAACCAGTGGGAACACATCTGATGCATAGGGACCTCCTGAAAAATTATGGGGAAATAAGTTTTTTCTGTTTAAGGTTGTCTTCCCAACATCTCCAAGTAAGCCTCTGGGCTGAGGCGCCCCCATTGACAGTTCTACGGTTTGATTTTGTAAGGACTTCTTAGGAAATATCATATATCTCTCAAGGGCCCTTGATTCCGTTAGATTTGTGGAGGACTCTGAAAGAAAAACAACCAGAAAACAAACAAAAACCACATAACAAATGGTCTACTCCCGAACTGCAAACCCTGTGGAAGAACTCGGGGATAGGTCAAGCTTCCCATCTGCACGCTCTAAATGGAAAGCTGAACAAGGGCCAAAAACTGACCGTAAACTGTACTAGTCAGTAGCCCAAGATGAGGCCGGAGGCAACAAGTACCAAAGACATCCAAAGACCATCCCAGGTTCAATGTTTCCAGTCCTAACCATGGTCTCATTGGTTCATGCGAAGAACCAAAGGGTGCAAATCATAAGCTTACAGTATCAAACCCGATTATGGGAAATATATGAATCCTTACAAAATCAAGCCTCCATTTATCCACAAGTGGCACTAAATTTCCTCTAAATTTCCGAAGTTCCCCCGGGGGGGTGGTCCCTATATAGAACGAAGACACACCCTCTTCCAATTTTTTAACCTGTCCTTCATTAAGATTCTATGACCATAATTCTGGAGATCAGCATGACTTTCTAAGGAGCGGTTCCTTACAAAATCACCTCGTTCAGCGGGCACTGCCCAGGTGAGTCTCTAGGGGGGAACTGGAACAGGTATTTCATAAATAGTATAATAACCAGACAAAATCAAATCCTACTATGGACTATGGAAGGCAAATCAATCCTTACAAAATCAACCCCCAATTCATCTACTATTGGCTCCAAAATCCATCTGATTAAATTTGGGACCATTTTGGCTCCCCCCCCCCTTCAGAGGTCAGGCCCCTATACAAAATCAAGACCAACCATCTTCCAAGTTGTCCACTTGTCTTCCATAAAGGTTTTATGCCCATCACCTCTGGAGCTTTAGGTATGATTTTGTAGGCAGAATTCCTTACAAAATCAATGCGGATAAAAAAAATGTTTGGGGGCCCCAAGCTACCTGATTCTGTAAGGGAAACTGGCAGGGGGATAATAATATATAATAATATTGCATAGTCATGCATAGTCTGGCTTATGAAAATATTCCATGTGGGAGTTCAGTTGCGCCAGTGCTCGACAACAGGCCATCCATAGTCCATGGGAGAATTCGCTGCAACCAACTCCTCGTCGCTTGGTTCGTAGCCCTGTTCCATGCTGAATCATTTACCAATCCGGGCCCCTGTTCTCCTTCATCACATCTCCTCCCAATGTGTAACAAATGCAGCGAAGAAGCTCCAGCTGGCACAAAGTGAGACATCTCCAGCTCATAATCCTCAGGGTTGTCTGAAAATGTCGGACAAGTAATTCCAAAAATCCGACGATGTCACCAGCATCACTGGTTCAACGCCCATAGACCTAGTATGACCTAGTGAGGTCTGTCTTTCTTAGATGGAAATAGCAAGAAGTCTTTCTCCGCGCACTGGCAAAAAAACTCTTTTCTACAGCACTCTGGGATACTCTGGGTCGCAAAACATTAACCATATAAGTGTTTAGATCTGTTTAGCACTTGAAAGCGTTCCTTCAACCCAAGTTGAAGTCTGAATGTTTCCTTTGCAGGACTGCAATCTGAGTACGCTTCTGGCATGAACTCAAGGAAAACAAGCATCGTGAAATGAATGTAAAGACTCGACTATGTCAACCCAGTTCTGAAGAGGCTGACATCGGCCTGGGCCCTTGTAGATCTTGAAGTACGTTTGATGCTGTCTAATCATGTCTAATCTGTCCAATCTGTCTAGAATGTTGCTGTTGCCAAGGTGCGAGAAGGAACTTCTTCAACACAATTATCTCAATTCCGATTTCAACAATCAACGCATATCCTGGGCCGGACTGCCCAAGATTGTCCAAGGTAAGATTGTCAACCAAACCATCGAAGCAAGGACATCCGGGTTCAATTTTATACCCTGAGTTCTACCAGCTTTGGAAGAGACCCTGCGAAGTAGCGACCAACTAAAGGCTGCCATTGCGATCTAGGTCACAATGGGGTGTCTCAATCGCATATTCCGAACCGTTTTCATTTGATCACCATTTCAATCTTTGATCAGCATCTATTATACCCTGCGTGAAAGGATATGTTTTGGTTGCATGGATCGCATGTTTGGCATGTGCGTTGATCTGTGTCTGATACACCTCAACGTCTTATGGTCAAAGACGATCAAAGACGCTAATACGTATCAAATGTTCCAACGCTATTCAAGATATGTTGAAGTTCATTTCTCATCAAAAATTTTAAAGGTGCTGCTGGGGCACCAGGAGGCAAGTACCAGAGTCCGGACAGGAAAGGATCGCCTAGCAGCTTCCAGAAGAGGCAAGTAACTCAACAGGCAAATTTTGTCGATGGATCTGGGGGCAAGTCAGTGCAAATGATGTGGCTTGGAGATACGACGGAAGACTGCACCGGAAGTTACTGTTACAAGGAAATCTGTTTTGCAAAATACAGGTAAAAATGACACATGCAATCATGAATGGACAGGCCAAATTTAAGAGTGTGAAGCCATCACATGGTTGGTGTGTGTGTGTGTGTGCGTGTGTCAGTCACTCAATCAGTCCGTCCGTCCGTCCGACCGTCCGACCCTCCGTCCGCCCGTCCGCCCATCCCTCCGTCCGTCAGTCAGTCAGTCAGTCAGTCAGCCAGCCAGTCAGTGAGTGAGTCAGTCAGTCAGTCAGTCAGTCAGCCAGTCAGTCAGTCAGTCATGTGTGCGCGTGTTTGCGTGTGAGAGTGTGTGTGTGTGTATAGGTATAAGTATAAGTATAACTATAAGTAAAAGTAAAAGTAAAAGTATAAGTACAAGTAAAAGAGTAACTAAGTAAGTGAGTGAGTGAGTGAGTGAGTGAGTGAGTGAGTAAATAAGTAAGTAAGTAAGTAAGTAAGTAAGTAAGTAAGTAAGTAAGTAAGCAGTAAGTAGGTAGGTAGGTAAGTAAGTAAAGTAAAAGAAAAGTAAAGTAAAAGTAAAGTGAAGTAAAGTAAGTAAAGTAAGTAGACTAAGTAAAATAAGTAAAGTAACTAAAGTCAAGTCAAGTAAAGTAAGCTAAGGTAAGGTAAGGCAAGGTAAGAAAGTAAGTACGTACGTAAGTAAGTAAGTAAGTAAGTAGGTAGGTAAGTAAGTAAAGTAAAGTAAAAGAAAAGTAAAGTAAAAGTAAAGTAAAAGTAAAGTAAAGTAAAGTAAAATAAGTAAAGTAAAGTAAGTAAAGTAAAGTAAGTAAAGTAAGCAAAGTAAGTAAAGTAAAGTAAAGTAAAGTAAAGTAAAAGCAAAGCAAAGTAAAGTAAGTAACTAAGAAAGTAAGTAACTAACTAAGAAAGTAAGTAACTAAGTAACTAGTAAGTAAATGAGAAACTGAGTAAGAAAGTAAAATAAAATAAAGTAATGTAAAAAAGTAAAGTAAAGGTAAGTAAGTCAGTCAGTCAGTCAGTCAGTCAATCAGTCAGTTTGTGTGAATATGAGTGTGAGTGTGAGTGTCAGTGTCAATGTCAGTGTCAATGTCATTGTCAGTGTCAGTTTCAAGTCTGTGTCAAGTGTGTGCTTTTGCTCGTGTGAATTCTGACATCTGCACTTTCAACAAACGCGAATACGGCAAAGCAGAATGCCTCCTTCAACCGGCACAATACACAATTCCTGAGTCTGAATCGATTGGATGCTAGATCAGATCCAAGACTCTTCTGGGAGAGTCAAAATGAAAACTGTCTTACATGCATATACATCCTTACATAGAAAGTACAATTAAAGCTGCCGCAACGTAGGCAGGATTGAACATCAACTCCATCTCCAATGTCTGGATGAGACTTTTCTTGCTACAGTATATCCCTCAGCTGTTGCAGAGGCATCTAAGACAGCAGCGTATCCAGGGTACCAGGTCCACACGTCCTGTAGCTGCAAGTTTCAAGCTACGAAATTCAGATACGGTCTGTCACTCTCGTTTCCAGAACTTCGGTGAAAAAAAGTGTTGCAACGATTAACTGGCTGCCTCGACTCTCTGATCGGGCTCTACAGTGCTGTCAAAGAGGGAAAGGAAATTTGGTGGCTGTTCTCATTTCGAAGGACTCCTAGGCTGGAACGTCCCTACTGTTGCAGTGTGCTGATGCTCACGTACAGGTATATTATATATAATTACATATTCGTATATATGTCACAATGTATGCACATACCATATTGATATGTAAATATATTATATAATATGTATATATATATATATTAGCTTGGATCTGGAATGTGACTTCCCGTAAGGCACCAGGCACCAGGCCTTGTTCTGGGTCTGATGGCACCAAGCCGGTACCTCCAGCCAAGAGAAAAGGCATCTGGCGCTGCATGAGTCAACCCAAAAAAAAAACGGCTCCATTCCGAGAGAAGCTCAATGACCCAGGAGCAAACCCCTCAAACCTTCTGTGGTGCCTGTTGAACCCATCTCTGCGAATTCCACTAAGTCTGCCAGATGTTTCTGGTGAATGTCTTGATGCGCAAGACTTTGAGAAGCGCAACTGGGAGTAAGATAGAAAAACTGGATGCGCACACGCACACACACTGCTTAGGTTTGTTGGTTGCTGAGGAATGTAGAACTTGAGGACGCCTGGTTCCTAGGTGATCTTCAATCAGGATTGACACATGGAAAAACGAGAAATCGGTTTGCAGGTACGTCACTCTGGAGTCCCAGTATGATTTCACACTTCTCAACAGACATCTTCGTTGGCCTGAGTGATGTTGAGAAGTCTCAGGCCCCCTGCTCTAGCTGAATTAGTGTGAAATATCCGTATGGCATAACGGGTTTCAGACACACAAGCCCCTTTAGGGCTAATGAAAGATGATCTCAACCGCGCAGTTCAGATATAGTCCCACCTTTACAAGCTAAATTAGATATCACAATCTCGTCGAGCGCACCGTACATCAAAATTGCTCAAGCCGTGTATAGTGTCAAGCAGGATACCACCGAATCTTGCACACACGGGTGTCTGTCAGAGTTCAAGCTGGGTTCACTGCAAGCTGTTTCTGTTTTGCAAAACTTTTCTCCCGTTTTCACTTGTTTTTACTGCTTTTGTTGATCCTAGTTTAGATCAGTTTAACTGCCAAGTGGCCGGGGGTTAAGGGGAGGAAAAGTACAATTATTGGGCCTCCAGCTGCGACGAAGCACCCAGGAGCACCCATTAAAGAGGGATAGAGAAAGAAAGAATGGCAGTCCCAGCTATGCCTAGCATCCAAGGACCTGCCGCAGGAAAGGAGGTGAGGGGAGGGTACTCTCAGCTATGCTGCGCATCTAGAGACGCACCCGGGAAGAGAAGAAGAAAGTGTACCCAGCTACGCGCGTGCGTCCAAGGTCCCACCCAGGAAAGACAGGGTTGCAGCCAGGTTGCTTCGGAAGACAAAGGAGGGAAACACTTGGGTTAACCCATCCCACATGGGGATTCATCTGTGTCCACCCAAGGGACTAGTTCATTCTTCCACGGGATTAATCCACATATGATGACAACTTGTCGTACCCTTTAACTCCGAGAGGAGGGATCCAATCGATGACACATCAACCATGTCAAATCCTCCACTATCCACCGGGGTGGCCGGTGACCAGATCTAGACCCGCACGAAGCAGATCGACGGTGCTCACAAGTCAGTGAGTTCACCCAAAACACACTGCTTAGGTTTGTTGGCTGCTGAGGAATGTAGAACTTGAGAACGCCTGATTCCTGGGTGATCTTCAATCAGGATTGACACATGCAAAAACGAGAATTCTGGCGTCCCAGAATGATTTCACACTTCTCAACAGGCGTCTTCGTTGGCGTGAGTCTTGTTGAGAAATCTCAGGCCCCCTGCTCTAGTTGAATTAGTGTGAAATATCCAAATGACATAACGGATTTCACACACACACTAGAAAAGAACTGGATCATTGTAGTGATCCGTTGAGAAATGAATCCCACAACATGCAATTAGATAGAAACAGGGGACCTAAGGTAGATAAACCACTGCAGGTACGTCAAAGGGACGTCCCCCTCTGATATCACTATGACATCTGGCCATCTTCGCTGGCACAGGAACCAGAGTCACACCTGAGCCTCCTGCAATTAAAAAAATGAAAACACACACACACACACTAGACAAGAATGGATCATTATATGATCCGGCAGGAACTGAATCCTGAAACATGCAAACCAGCCTAGATTATTAGATGAATAAAAGAGCCACATGAGGTACTTCTCGAAAACGATGTAGGGCATCCGATATTGTCAAACGTAGTCATAACCAGATTCCATAGAGTTTTGACCAGCATGTTGAAATCCAAAATAATGTTTCGGCGATTGTTTCCCAAAATAACCCATAATTCGTCGGCGACAGGATCTCGGCGAAAATAGGTCAAAAACATAATACTGTCGGCGATATGGTTTCGGCGAAAATCTGAGGAAGGTTCTGATGCATGTAAATTTCAACATTGATTCCAGATTGCGACAACAGTGCAGCAAATTGTATAATATTGTGGTTGGGGTTCTAAGCTTGGCCCCTTGCTATGTCCGAAAAAAGCAGGTACGTGCAGTTGATCAGACTGCATATCCTCTCCAAACATCAGTAGCTTCGTTGGCCACGGACTGATGAATGGAGCCGTGGCCCCCTGCAAATGAAAAAGTTCCCTGCAAATGTAAAAACGTAAGAGTCAAAGAAGTTTTACATCTGTTCAGATGTTACACACACACACCCCCGCTTGTAGCGGGGTTGGATTTTGGAAGACCATCGCAGCAAATGTCGACAGGATTCAAATACAAAAAGCTGTTCGGGTACTAATGTACAGAGCTATGTTCAGTCACTCAGAAGGGAGGCTCGTCTCAGCTTGAAGTGTTTGGATCGCGTCACTGAAGCTCATGTCCTCAAGCATCCTCCACGTGTCATTGATTTCCCCAGATGCCATAGCAGCCCTCAAAGTGATTGAAAGTTGTTGGGCCAGGTCCTGGATCGTCGGAGTAAAGTGGGTTGCCTCCGTAGGTGCCGTGGTCTCAATGGGGACGTTATGAAAAGGATGATGGCCATGTAATAGAGGAATTTCAAAATGATGTCGCCAATAGTCCGCTGTGCGCAGGGACCACTCCCAGTTGCCCGAAAGACCATAAAAGTAGTGTTCAGGGTCACGACATCTGGAATGCCCTGACAAGGGGATCTCGTCAATGAATAGCTCCCTGGTGTTGTTGGAGTGGGTAATGATCTTGAATTGGATCTGGTGAACCACGCGGGAAGAGAAGTGAGCACGATGGAGGTAATTGTGTGCAGAACTTGACTCCGTCGGAAACGGGACGCCAGGAGGTGCGGGGCCTGAATATGTATCAGAACGGGCCATAGTACCAAGGTCAGGAGCAGTACTGTCAGCAACCAAAGGTGCAGACGTGGGGTTGGTAGTAGTGTCAGGAAGGCCAGAATGACATAGTGCAGAAGCCTGGGAGTCTGGTACTTGAACTGGGTTGGTAGGAGCGAGTCCACGGGTAGGATTCGAAGGCCAAGCCAAGCCCGCCACAGTCGCATCTCGTTTGTGCTCCATGGGTGAAACGATCAGAAATGCGAGAAATAGTGCAACAAAGGCTGAGGCATCAAAAATAGCAAATATAAGCCAAGCCAGAAAAAGGTAACAATCATAATAATGATGAAAGTGAAGTCCGGTCCTCAATCAAGTGGTTCAATTGCGACGGAAAGGTCAAAGCACAAAGTCAAATAAGGTTGAAATCAAAGAATCCTTTGTATTGGTGAGATGTCAAGGGAGAATCGAAAACCTTGCAGCATGGTCTTTTTTGGCCAGTTAGCGCATCAGGGCAAGATCACTCCGGGGCTCATTTTGTAGCATTGCAGACGTAGTACGAAAGGCTGTGTGGTACCCGGAATGAGCAAAGAGGATTCACGGGAGTTGTACTGCCGAAGTCGCCATTCAGGTCGGTATTCTTCCAAGAGCTGCAAGATCGTCATGTCGTTGGAGACTTGAAATGTATCACCGTCCAGGTCGCAAAAGCGAAACTCCAAATTTGAAGGGTCAATCTGGATGTCCCATTGGGACCTCAATCTTTTTGAGATACAGAAGCGTAGCTCGCCAGTTGAAATGAGGCCAGCTTCAACTGGTTCCATCTGACGCGACCAGGTAAACAGAGCCTCAAGTTCGTAGCCACTAACATTTTTGAAATTTGAGCTAGCCATAGCCATGTAGTGTTCACGGTCAGGTTCGCTACGATGAGTCAATGCCTGTAAGGGAGAGAAGTCAATCAAGATAAGAACAGGTCGATTTGGAGGAGGGTTCACATGACCAGGTAGGCCTCGGGGTCCAGCAAGCCATCCAACATTTCGGGTGCCCATTGGTGTCTCAACCGTGGATGTAGCGCGATATGGATGGGGCCGAGAAGAATGAGCCATGGCGTCGAATATCGAGTGTCGAGGATAGAACGGAAAGCCCAAGCTGCAACAAAGGTTGATAATGACTATAATGACCAAAGAATAAAGCTCAAAGTACTGAAAATTTGAGGGAAACGGAGTACCTAGGAAGTAGTCACAAAACGACGGTAAGTCACTGTTCTTTCTCGATGCCGACAAATGATGTGGTGTATTACACACTGGAGTCTGACATATCCATCGGGTCCGTATCATTCGCATCCAGCGGACCATGTACTTGTTGAGGAGGGACGGTAGGACGAGTGAGATGTAAAGTACGTTGTAATGTTGCCGGTGGTGACGAAGGTGGTGTAGAACGCCATGGTGGCCAATATAACGAGGTAGTAGTTCCTTGAGAGTGATGTTGGGCAGAACGTCCCCAGCATGACTGCAAAATATGGAGTTGGTCCGGTATCGCTTCATAAGGTTGGGAAACATAGACATTGGAGTGTTCAGGGTGTGGTAGAACAGGAACAGCAGTTGCCGTCGGGGAGGAGGATGATGATCGAATTGGTACGTCATAGTGTCGGCGCCAATGATTAGCCGTGGTACGTAGGGTCGCCTGATCAGTGGTGAGGCGCATGTTCTCCAGAAATGTTTCCACAGGTTTCCACGTTTCAATACCATCAAGTGTCCTTTCCACGACCCAAAGTTCATCCGGACGGTTAGACAACGGATAGCTCAGCTTCTTGATGAAGACGGAATGGACAGTTGTAGAGGTCGGGATTGTGCGTGCTTCACGGGGGATATACGATGCCGAAGTAGGATCATCAGGTGGTAGGTGTGGGACAGGGCCATGTATGGACGTAGGTGGGGAACGGTGTGAAACCGATCGAGCAGTATCGTCCGTATGGGAAGTCATCGTGTACAATAGCAATAATATGGTTTCGAAATACGCTGGGCTAAAGCCAAAAAGCCGTGAGAAAAGTCAATGATGAAGGGATGAATAACGAACATCACCAAATGGAAAATAGAGAAGTGAAGGAGACCATGGAAAACCAAACCAGGGTGGCGGACATCATGACGAATGTTTCCTTTTTTCCTCATAGACGTGAGCATCGCCAAGATCTATCTTGAAGGCTAATCACTCAGCCGCTTTAGTGTATCTGGTGGCCGTGACGAATGGATGCCCACGGGGAATCACTTGAACATGTACAGCGAAGCCTGTGTCTTGTGCATCTGGATGGGGTGTCAGCAGCAAAGGTGAACACTCACGAGTCGTGAAGGCATCGAGATGTTGATGAGTTTTCCATGTCGGGTAAAACCAGTTCAAAACGTCCAGAAGAGAATGAGGGAGGTCATCAAGCATCTGAGCTCCTTGATCGGTGTCAATCATCATGTAGAAATCTGAAGCTGGTAGGTGTATCGACCATCGTTGTAGGAGCGTGTCGGTGATCACTGTTTTGAGGTCTGAAACGAAATGACTGCGAGCATAGTCCGGGTAGATCACCTTGAACGTCTGGAACAGGCTATCATAAGTGGCCGTAGGGAGGTTGCCCGCGACCTTGGGGGTCAAGATGTTGTAGTAAGGGTTGCGGACGGCAAGTTGCTGCATCGGCTTCAGGTCCAATTGGAAAATAACTGGTCGGTGGGGTGTCGTAGGCGGAGTCCGGTTGGGTGGGTGCTGAAGTGACGAAGAGCCCATAGCGGAAGACGATGCCCTTGTTGGAGAGCGTGAGCGTCGTGTAGGTGAGATCGTCTCGTGGGACATAGCTCGCAGTTGGCAATAGCGGTCCAGGTGAATGCGGAGAGACATAATAAATGGCTGGCGGGTGGTATGATACGACGTGTCTAAATTCAATGGGGCAACAACGCCTTAGGTTTTGAAGATCACCAAAGGGAACAAAAAGCTCAAAAGAAAAGACCAACTGGTTGGTGAAGCTGTAATACAGTGCCGCAAACTACCTTTTTCTTTTAGTTCGCAAATGTCGTTGGTCAGCCAAGTTTGTCTTTGATCTTATTCCACATAGAGCGAACGTCTTCCTCGGACTTGCCCATCTTGGTCGAGATCACCTTCCATGAAAATCGAGACTTCTCGTCAGCCTTCAAGGTGCGTAGTTTCTGTTTGTCTTCGGAAGTCCAGAGTGACAGTGGGCTCGAGGAGCGGGATCGGGATTGGTCACGTCGGCGACGACGCTTGGCAGGCGCCTTTGGAGCGGATTTGGCTTTCTGTTTGCGATTCGGCGGTGATGGTGTTCTTGTAGAAAACTTCGAGGGTGCAGGTAGGACATCAGGTGACGGAGCGGCAACATGGTGGTGTGGCTCAGGGAGATGGGTTTCCACCAGTTCATCCATAAGTGCCTCTTCCTCCACCATATCCGGCGGTGGGATGGGGGCATTGTCAATGAAGGCGTTGGTCTGGTCCGAGTAATGTGGTCGCAGCCCATCAGGTTGATTCCATACGTCTGTGCTGGGAAGAGGAGTAGGTTCAATGTTGGGAATGAGCGTGGGTGGTAGTAGCGCCATTGCTCGATGTAGTAGAAGGTAAGCATGGTGAACATCATGAAGAAATTGAAGAAACACTGGTTCTTGAATCGGAATTGACGTCGTAGGAGGCGAAGAAGCCATGACAATGCGTCGAATATGGGCCAACAAGCAAGGAAACCGAGTTTGAGAGTAAGCCAGCTGGGAACGCACTCCTCCAAGATCATATAAATTCACATGTGGTCCAAATAGGTGAAACGTTCTGCAAGATGTGAGTAGTGAAACGTAAGTGCCAGCAGCAGGACGGTTCAGGATTTTACCACAATGAGGAAACGTGTAAATATTGACGGATCGGCATGGCGGCGGCGACAAGATCAGACTCGGTAAAGCCTGCAGATCTGTACAAACGGTGCAATGCGGCAAAACCTCGTGTTCGTTCGTGTGCAGGGTGCGCGCATTTGGCGACCAGAAATAATCGTGAAACAAGACCCGAAAGTTGGACGGTCAACGGTGATGCGGAGAATGGCGCCATGACCTGGTTGAAGTCGCGTGGAGGGCTGTAGCGAAGGGCAAAAGGCTCGAACTCGATGCAAAAGCCCAAGAACTCCTGGTCCGGTTCCGTTTCCAAAATGATAGGATGGCCGTAGAACTCAGGGTGGAGGAAATTGGCGAAGCAGATTTCGTAGTCCCAGCAGGGGTCCGACAAGCACAGTCTGTTGTCCACATAGCGAAGGAGGCGAGCTGTAAGATCCATGGTGCTGAGGGTGGTGCGGTAGGTTCGGTACCAGATTTCTTCCGAGAGTGCGACAACCATCATGCACAATGCTGGGCTCAGTGGGGAGCCCATAGGGGATCCCCGGATTTGTTCAAAAACCGTAGTGCCAATGGAGAATTGAGTCATCTTCAAAGACATAAGGATGATGCGTTCAATGTCCCGAATGAAGATCTTCCTGGTCACATTGAGTGTACGGCACGTGCGGCCTTTGACTACGTCCCCTGTGGTGTTGCCCGGAGTTGCCTTCACAGAGATGATCTCGTCAGGGTCGGTGTTCATGAGGGTCGAGAGGAACTGCAAGGTCAGTCGCCAGCTAGCGATGAAGCGGTCAGAGTCAATGCTTGTGAAAAAACCCGCAAGATCCTGGTTGTGTATTCGTGGAGTAGGGAGCGAATCAAAGTCGGTGTCCTTGAGGAGCTTGATGAGATCAAATACATCGCCCCTTGCCAGGTTGTGGGGAAACGCTTGGGGCAGAAGGTTGTAGATCAGCTTGGCGGTGCAGTTCAACATAGGTCGGAAAGGTGCCGTGAAGAAGCTGACAATGGGTCGCCCGGCCTTGAACTGTTTCTTCCGTTTGGGGAGAACATAGGCATTCGGTAGGTCTCGTCCAGCACCAAGTGCCCATGGGTATGCTTTGCCAAATTGGCGGTTGATCTCGGCGATGGTCTTCTCGATGATGTCACTCGGGCTCTGCTCTAACTTGCGAAATACCAACGGATCGGCGAAGGTGGTGGTGAGGCACTGGAAGTAGAGTACGGGGCAGTAGATTCGTAGGGATGTAGCTCGCTTGTCCTCGTTGTGGAAGATGGCTTCTGGGAAGAGACGTTTGAAGCGGCCGATGTCTTTGTGAGTGATGTGGTTGTTGAGGGTGTGGTAGTGGGATTGAATAGAACGGTGCCAAAGCTCATCAATATGGGCCTTTTGTAAGGAAGGGAGTGAGTTCCGGGTAGTCCACGTCCGCAGAGCCAGGCGAAGCAATGTCTGGATTTCCTTGGAAGGTGGGAAGATTTTGTTTTGAAGCGAACCAGTCGCAATGGATGTGTGTGGGCCGTCATCGAAATGTAGGTTGTCGCCGTCCAGGACCAAGTGGTGATCAGGTTGGGGAACATGAAGGGCATGAGGTCGCAAGGCATCACAGGCACACTTTGGGGTTTCGCCATCAGCCCATCTTGTAGCGGCTTCTTTGTGATTGCACAAGCTATCCATCACCGAGGGGAACTTTGTGAAAACAATTGCCGTGGAAGGAGTCTGCAATGTGGTGTTGTAATGTCGAGTTTGATGAACGTGGAAGGTGAGCAGCCGTCGGAGATCCCGAGTCCAGTTGGGGCATAGTAACCAAGGTGCACGAAGAGGAACCGGTTTTCTGACTCGTTTGGCCTTCCAAAAGGTCAAAGCTCGGTCAATGGCATTGATGGCGTATGACCTTTGGGGTTCTCCTAGGTTGTTGGCAAGACGTCGGATAAAATAGCAGCCTTGGACCCCAATTTCGTTGGATCGGAGTTTCTTCTCCATGTGGAAGCGTCTGACGGAGTTACTACCCAGATCCTGAATAATCTCCCAAAGTTGTACTCGTCGATGGAAAAGAGGACTGTGAAGAGCATGTCGAACATGATGGGGTGTAGATCGCCAGCGAAGTTTCCGCCACAAGGAAAAAGCTCCAAATTGTCGGGAGGCGGAAAATTTGGTACGTGCAATAAGTCCCTTTCGGCAATTGAAAAACTGGTAAATGAACGGAGTGTTCAATCGAGGTTGCCACAATTGAATTAAGGCCTGTTCCAAGGCCCAAAAGTTGGATTTATTGGTGTAGATCGGGAAAACAGACCACATCCAGAAATTGTCAAATCTGCACCAAAACCGTAAGGCAACTTCGGCCAGCACGAATTTATGTTGTTGCACTTGCAGAAATTTCCGATAGCGAGAGTGTTCGCGGTCCAAAACAAACGAAGACGTGGAACCAACATAAAACTTGGGTTGAAAATTAGCAATGTGGCAGAAACGAATATACACCGCCTGAGGGTGCTTGAAACATTGAAGGGCGACTGACAAGTCATCCCAGGATCTGCAAAAGAAAATACTCTGCATCGGAGTGCCTTTGAGCAAGGCTTGGAGTTTCGGATTGGCCCGTGGATGTATAATAACACATATTGGCCCATCAATACCGTTTGGAGCATCCGAAAAGCAAAAAAGACATCAACAGAAGGGGACAATGTGAAAGGAGTCAATAGTGCAAGAACAAGAATACAGGAATGAGCCACGGCCAAAGTTCGCATAATGTTGGCTGCTTTTGAGCCAGGTGATTTCAAATAGGCTGCTAGTCAGGAGTGCATCAATAACGCCACAGTCATGACCTTGAGGACGACTTCATCCGTGGAGGCCCCTTTGTGCTTGCATGGGTCGATGCCCATAGCCACACTTGCACGTTGGATAGTTTTTGAAGCATCATCGGGTTGGTTTTGCCACCATTCGTTGACCTTTTCCAAGTTCTTCTCCAGGATGTCCTGCTTGGGCTGTGGTAGCTTCAGGGCTTTCACCCACTTTGTGTATTGGGTGTCCGACAATGATGTGGGTTGATTGTCAACGAGCCAAGTGTTCACGGAGCCCGGAGAGATAAGCAGGGTCGAGGGGTCAAAGGTCGTAGAAGCGGCAGGTTGTCCTTGAAGTGCGCGTCCAATCGGTGTCGTGGCCGGAGTAGAGCCCTGAGGTGCCGTACCTGGTGAGGTAGTAGTAGCGGCCGATTTTACCTTGGCCAATTCTGCCTCCAGTTCAAGAATGCGTTTTTGGCTCGCCACGTCCGCAGAGGGTTGAGTCGGGAGCCAGGATTGGAGAAGTTGAGCAACGTCTTTGGCCATGTTTTGGGTAGCTTCCTTCTGGTTGAGACATTGGCCTGCTGAACGAGCCCGAAAGGTAGCAAGTTTGTCCAAGTCTACATTGCGGGTGCGTAGTTGTGATACCAATTCAGCCACAAATACTGTAGTGCCTATGTTGTCGAAAGGGAGGACGAAGGTTTCTCTTCCGTATGCAACTCGACGAAGCCAAGTATTGTGCAAGCCCTGGTACAAGAACTTCCAGAGTGGGACTTGTAAAGGATCCATCCCTTCAATGTCCTTGTAGCTTGAAAATCGGCTCTGGCGGATTCTGGAGGGGAAATCCAAACCATTGATCTTGTTGGAGTCGTGGAAGTCGACATCAGGTTTCCAGTGCTCCACTGGTGGGATTTCAATTGGTCTGCATGTATATCCTTCGTTGACAGTAGAACTTGCTCCCGGGGATGACATAGGTCTCGGTGATCTCGGTGTAAAAGGGTTGCGTTGAGGTGCAAAGTTGGCGTTGTTGGGAGGTGTCTGTGAGCCCGGAGGCGGTGTGGGCGGAAAAGGTGCCGTAGGTGGAGTCCATGGTGGGCGTGTTGGGAACGAAGGAGACGTAGGTGGCGGAGGCGGTATTCCGGATGGGTTCCAGAAGGGTCGATGGGTCGTCATGGCATAGTGCATCGGGCCACGGAACGCAGGTACTGCTTGGTGCCATCCATGTTGATAACGAGGAGGTGTGCGTGAGCGATCCGGCTGGGAAGGGGGAATTCCATTCATATCCGCGCTGAATTGGGTGATCTGGTCCTGGGACGCCATGATGTAGACAGGGTCACGAGATAATAGGTCAAAATGAGCTCGAACTGCCGATTGAAAGCTGCGGAAATTGTCGAGGTGAGACAAGGGTCTTGTGTGGTTGAAATAGTGTGAAACAGAATACGTGGTCCCAGAATGTGAAACGTAAAATGAAAACCGAATCGGGCGAAAGGATCAAAAATCATGAGCATGCAGCAGTTCACAAACCTTTTGAGGAAGAAGTGGCATCAATACCGAATGTCGGGAGAAGCATTGTTACTCCAAAATGATCGGGCGGGGCCACTAGGCTCACTGTATCGCGGTGGAGAATAGTCGATACCTGTTCCGGTGCTCCTCAAAGGTAAAGAGTTCACCAACGAGATTTGGAGTGGTAGGTCGAATGTCGAGAACGAGGTCGGCCTTCGTGGTGCTGGTCGCGAGAGTGGCCTTCATGATATGAGGAGCGGCGATCTCGGCGGCTATAGGTTGAATTGTCCCAAGAAGCATTGTCGTGCCAAGGTCGGCGAGCTTGATCTCGAGAGCCAGACGCAGCGGTCTCGCGGTGGCTATGTGTGTCTCGAGAGTCGTCTGGAGGTGGCTCCGAAGGTCCTGGGGCGTCGGCAGGAGGGTCAGGTCGTGCTGGACGTCCATGATCGTCAGGAGGTTCCGAAGGTGCATTGGTCTCCGCCGTCTGGTGTGTGATCAAGCCCGGGAAAACCGAGTGAGTGGAGGCAACAAAGCATATGGATGCCGCGCTTGAGTTCATAGCCGTTGCATTGTCTTTGCCCTTGGCTATGCCCGCAAGGTTGCACAAGCGTTGAATTTGGTCATTTCCTCCAGCTAGGGCACGGATGCATTTGGGTGAGCGGCAAATGGCCAGCAGGCCTGATGGGTTTTGTCCTTTGCCAATTTTGTAGAGCTGAGAGGTACAGATCTTGACAGCATAGCCGGGTAGGTTGTCGATGTCTGCGATCTCAGAGGACATTCCGAAGAACCCGTAACATGGGTATTGAGTTGGCATGCCGGCTTCGTTTTTTGTCCAAGTTGCCGGGCGAATGCAGTCTTCCGCGAGAATTTTGGCAACTGTTTCCCAACTCGTTTTGTGGTAGATCAGGTAGGTGCCCATGTGTTCGCCACGGTAGATTGGTTTCTTTGGCAATCCTGTGGGGACCGTGATGGTCAGCAGGTTCTCTGGCTCGATGTAGAAGGCTTGTGTTTGCCTCGCAAGGTCGATGTCCAGCAAGTTGGATTGTGCAAAGGCCCTTGCAATGTTTCTGACGGTGGCTTGGCTTGCTTTGATATAAATACGATGGTTGTTGACGGTGCGGTATGGCTGAGCCAACTGTTCAAACATCGCGTCAACGAATTGATTGAAGAGCTGCAAGATAGCCGGGGTCAATGATTGGCGTAGAGGGACAACATGGTCAGGGCCAAGCTCAGTCAGGCAGCGGACCCTAAGGGGGTCATTGGCCGCCTCAACCATTTCACTGAGGTCGATGTCATTCGTGTCGAATTTGGTGATCGAAATGGTATCTGCAACCTCAGAGTTTTCACTGTCGCCGTCAGGGAGCCGGAAGGACACAGCGCCGAGTGGTGCTGAAGTGTGGGTTGGTGGGTTGGTTGGTGGTTCCGGTGGTGGTGGATCGGCAGGAGAATTGGGTCGAGCATTGTGGTGATGGTAATTGTCGGTGTAGTGGCTGTCGTTCCATGAGCCCCAGGTGTCATCAGCGTCGGGAGTGGGGATGTAGTTCGGATTGGATGGGTTTGCAGCTGGTCGAAGTACGACTTCACGGCCTCTGGATCGGTGGCGTGGTGTCGCGGAACGTGGACGTGGGTGAGATCGATGACGTCGAGGAACCACGGGGGAGCGGCGTCGTGGAGGTGATCGTCGTCTGTATGGAGATGGGGTTCTGCGGCCCTTGTCGTGTTTCGTGGATGATCGATGACGAGGAAGAGGAGAACGAGGTCGCTCTGCACGTTGAGGAGAATAGCGATGGCGATGAGAATGTACAGAAGGTCGATGGGAACGTGGTCTTGGAGTCCTAGATCGTGGTCGGCGTGTTGGTGATGATGGAACTTGTAGTTGGTGAGGAGGAGCCATGGCTGGAGCTTGGACAATGCGAAGGTCCGGAACGTCAGGTTCGGTAGGTCTGGCTTTCGGTGCGGGTGGAGGCGTGGCTATCAGTGGTGGTACGGTTGTAGGTGGTGGTGTTTGTGGAATAGGGTTCGGTGGAGGTCCATCTTGTTGGAGAAGTAGCTGACGTTGTTCTTGGGCTCGTTGAGTATCCATGATCAATTGTTGCTGAGCTTGAATAAGTCGAACAGATTCCGCAAGTTGCTGTGTAGTGGAGCCCAATGCGACCAGTTCGGGTGACACGGATGACGTCGGTGCTGCCGTAGGTGTTGGTGGTGTAGCAGGAGGAGGGGCTTTTGAAGCTGGCCTGCGCGGTCGATCCATTCGTTTGTCAGAGCGAGGCCTGGGAGCTGCTTTAACTGCTGGAGGCCGTGGTGAAGGTTCATCTGGGGAGACCATCGATGCGTCCGTCTGTAATGGAGGTTGAATGTGATGAGGTGGGTATGGAGAACTTGGCAAAGGTGTCGGTGGCATAGTCGATATAGGTGGTGGAGTCGATGTAGGGGATGGAGCCGGAGGAGAAGGCCACGTGGGTGGAGCGGTGGGTGCCGTAGGAGATGGGAAAGTCGACGGAGCGGTGTGCACCATAGTTGGTTCAGGGGCCAAAGGTGAGGGCATGGTGGGTACGAGCTGTGGGCCTGGTACTGCATGAGGAGCCGGAGATAATGAGGTAAACGGCAACGATGTTGGGGTTGATGTAGACGGCATGATAGAAGCTGAAGAAGACCATGTAGGATGCAAGGCCGAGGGATGTCCAAATAGATGTGCATTCGGCGATGATTGCTGCCACGTCGAAGATGGGTTCGCAGGCTGCGGTGGAGCAGGCCATGACGTCGGCGGAGTGTTCCAAGGATACATCGCTCCAGTAGGCCAAAACAAAAGTGGACAATCACATGCAGGATTCAGTCCCTAAATGCCTAAATTGTCGTGCAATTATTCCCTGCACCGGGACCGTGGTCAAGTCGTGCCCCGATGGCATAAAACAGCTTCCAAGTTCCAACGAATTAGATGCACAACATGTTCCACCTCACCAGACAACCATCAAAAGAAAGGATCACCACACCTGAAAGTCGTGTGCCTGCCTGATTTCTCTGTCATGGTTTGATGCAACGGTGTTGCAAAGCAGCTGCAAAAAACGGAGGTTTCAGAACGTTCGGAATGGCTTCACTTGAAAGAGCAGATCACTGGGATCCCTGGGACATCCGGAGCAGCAGGAGATCTCAAAATGGCTGACAAACCGTAAGGCCAGCTGTTGCAATTTACTTAAATGAATTGCCAAATTAAAATGTGTTAATTCGGAAGTCAGGACAGTCATCACTCACCCTAAAAAGGGTTGCCTCAAATGGCTCCATGGCACCATGTCGGAGCCACCATGGAAATCACACTAGACAAGAATGGATCATTATATGATCCGGCAGGAACTGAATCCTGAAACATGCAAACCAGCCTAGATTATTAGATGAATAAAAGAGCCACATGAGGTACTTCTCGAAAACGATGTAGGGCATCCGATATTGTCAAACGTAGTCATAACCAGATTCCATAGAGTTTTGACCAGCATGTTGAAATCCAAAATAATGTTTCGGCGATTGTTTCCCAAAATAACCCATAATTCGTCGGCGACAGGATCTCGGCGAAAATAGGTCAAAAACATAATACTGTCGGCGATATGGTTTCGGCGAAAATCTGAGGAAGGTTCTGATGCATGTAAATTTCAACATTGATTCCAGATTGCGACAACAGTGCAGCAAATTGTATAATATTGTGGGTGGGGTTCTAAGCTTGGCCCCTTGCTATGTCCGAAAAAAGCAGGTACGTGCAGTTGATCAGACTGCATATCCTCTCCAAACATCAGTAGCTTCGTTGGCCACGGACTGATGAATGGAGCCGTGGCCCCCTGCAAATGAAAAAGTTCCCTGCAAATGTAAAAACGTAAGAGTCAAAGAAGTTTTACATCTGTTCAGATGTTACACACACACACGCACACACACACACACACCCGGCGGAGCCGGGACAACCCTGAAAGGCAAGAGGAGCAAAAAAGCGGACACAAACGACGGGCAAAAAGGCCAAAACAACGCCGGGGAGGAAGGGAACAAACGGACCTCAAGAACCAACCTACACGGCGAAACGGACCTCACCAACACAGAGCACACACCTAAACCCCACAACACATTACAGAGGGGCACGGGGGATAATTAGGGACCAAATGGGGAACTAGTTGATGAAGAGGAGTGAAAAACAACAAATATTTATAATTGGATTCAGTTGCAACCTAGAAGTTCGTGCGGTATTCCCTCAAACGGGACCGTTGTCGATCAAGCCACATGGGCAATAAACGGCTGTTCAGGTTCAAATGAATTAGGTGCACAAAATGTTTGACCTCACCAAATACCAAAAAGACCATACCTGCATGAAGAGGACATGCCTTCTGCCTTCAGTAGCAGCTCTTGTCATGTTTCACAGCGAAAAGCTTGAGCATCTGCGATAAAGTTCGGGATAGTAATCCAGATGTAGGCAGGAACATTCCCAACGTTCACAAAGACGGCCGGAGCGGCGGGAGGGTGCAAAAGGCTGGTAAACGGGAAGGCTGGCTGTTGCACATTAGTTAAACGAACTACTAAATTAAAGATGTCAATTCGGACGTCCAGTCGGTCCACATTCACCTCAAGAAAGGTCCCCTCAAGTAGGTCCATGGCACCATGTCGGAGCCACCATGGAAATCACACTAGAAAAGAACTGGGTCATTGTAGTGATCCGTTGAGAAATGAATCCCATAACATGCAATTAGATAGAAACAGAGGACCTAAGGTAAACCACTGCAGATACGTCAAAGGGACGTCCCCCTTTGAATCACTGTGACATCTGGCCGTCTTCTTTGGCACAGGAACCAGAGTCACACCTGTGCCCCCTGCAATATGAAAAAAGAAAAAGAAAACCCAGAAGTTTATATACATCTATTTAGATGTCACACACACACTAGACAAGAATGGATCATTATATGATCCGGCAGGAACTGAATCCTGAAACATGCAAACCAGCCTAGATCGTTAGATTTATAAAGGAGCCTCATGAGGTACTTCTCGAAAACGATGTAAGGTATCCAATGTTGTCAAACGGAGTTTTAACCAGAGTCCACAAAGTTTTGACCAGCATGTTGAAAATCCAAAATAATAATAATGTTTCGGCGATGGATTCCCAAAATAACCCAAAGTTCATCGGCGACATGATCTCGGCGAAATAATCCAAAAAATCAAGAATACTGTCGGCGACATGGTTTCGGCGAAAATCTGAGGAAGGTTCTGATGCATAAACTACAGATTGTGGCAACCGTGGAGGAATAAAATCATGGTGGTTGGGGTTCTGAGCTTGGCCCCTTGCTATGTCGGAAAAAGCAGGTACGTGGAGTTGATCAGACTCCATATCCTAGTCAACTGCATGGAGCTTCGTTGGCGACAGCCATGCAGCGACCCTGTCGCCCCCTGCAAATGTGAAAAGATTAGAGCAATAGAAGTTTTACATCTGTTCAGATGTTACACACACACACACGCCCGCACACATTTTGCACGGCCTCGAAGAGTGTCAACAGGACAAGGGCAATGAGCCTCAGAGGGGTCGACAGTGATGCGAGTTGCAATGCTCAAATCCGTTCAAATCTGGCAAAAATTGTTCCACTATGAGACGACTGCATTTCTCAATTCTGCAACTTGTCACAGAGTGAGCAAAACTGCCATGCGGAACAGAGTCAAAGACCAGCATTCGCCACTGCATGATTTATAGCTCAAATCGTGCACCACAAGCAAACAAATGGACAAAAGGACGCAGAAGGTTGAAATCCGCGCGCACTGAAGGTGCCGAGGCGTTTTTGTTGGCACGCATGTTCCGGAAGCAATTGCAATGGCCTATTAAGCTTTAGCTTGCGGGGGGGCATTCTTGCTCTAGAATCCTGTGTTTTTTTCACGTGTTTCAAAGGGACTTGAAATCGGCTAAGTTGCCAGACTTGGGCTCAACATGGCCCAACATAGGCCCGACATAGGCCCAACATGGGCCCAACATGGGCCCAAAACGGCCCAGCATGCCTCAACATAGCCAACGTGGCCCATCAATATGCCCAACACGGCCCAATACAGAGCCAATATGGGCCCAACATACTCCCAACATGCGCCCTAAAACGGCCCAAGATAGAACGTATGGTTACTATTTATTGGAACTCCGTAGCTAAAACTCCGGTGCGGGCGGTTGTCGTCGCGAAGCGACCAGAATATCGAACTCAAACTGTGGAAGCCTATATTGTCCTATATTCTGCCTACATCCCACCTGCTACTTCGAGAACTTTGATCACCAAGTAATGTTCTGTGGGCAGGTCCCCGGTCTCTCGCATCTTCATAAGGTGGCCAGAGCAAAACCAAACATTGTTTGAGCTCCCAACGCTCGGTAGTACCTTCCGCAAGTTCGTATATGAGTGGTATATGTTGTATGTGTTCTATATACAGTTCTACGAGATATATGAGCCAATCCACACAGCAAGGAGGTTTGGCAGCTTCAGGGAATATCCCCACGTTCATATGCAAACGGTTCTGCCTTCATCTGCCTTCATCTGCCTTCATCTGCCTTCATCTGTGCTTCTCTTCATTCTCGCAAACAGCTCACGGCCCCAGGCTTGGCACCATTTGTTGAATCGCATGCAGTCATAGTGCAGCAATCTTGCAGCTTGAATGTCCTGCCACAACAATAATTCAAGGAAAGCTAGCGGCCCTGCATCATTTCCAAAGTGCAAACAAGTAATGTTTAGCTACAATGTCTTCAGAGCAGACACACATGCCTGAGCCCATGTGCGCGTGTGTTTGTGTGTGTACATGGTAGACATATCATATACAAAAGCGTATACACACATACAATAATACTTGCACATACAATGTAAATAATATATACCAGTCCATACCCATGTAAATTAGATGTCATTCAGTTGCATTCGTCCATGTTCATGGCGAGTTCATATCTATATCATCTATTTATGTGTATATATATGATTATATATATATGATTATATATATATATATATTATATGTGTGTGTGTGTTGTACAACTCCGGGGCCTGGGGAGATGGCACCCTGGAAACATCTGGAAACTGTGTTTGCAGAGGTGTGGTGTACCGTGGGACTTACGAGTTCACACAGATGTGAGTCCGTTATAAGGCCCCAGAATTCTGTGGCCAATGGATCAGCAATGTAAATAATCTATCAGTAATATAGCGCTTGAACACAAGTGAACAATATTGAACATAACAGCAAACATCAGCAAGCCCAATATTCTCGGGAAGTGGCTCGAAGTGGTTTAATTAATAGGTTTAATGTTTCACAGCTCCAGATGCTCCAGTCCTCTGGATACTTTTGGAGAAACTTACCGACAATAGCATTCTCCAGCTGCCAAGCTGCCTTGAAGGCCGTGGTGGACTTGTAGACATCTGTGGAAACTTGGACCAAAAAAGTCCTTCCGGTCCTTCCGTCTTACTTAAGTTACTTAAGTCTTGCTGTACTGGTCCACAACAAAAAAGTTGGTGGTCAAACTATTGCGAACTCACATGCTCACAAAATCTAACAAGCTTCCCCCCAACAGTGATCTGTTGTGAAGCCCCGGTGCGCCATTGCACCTTCACCACAGTGGCTTTCCGGTTCTTTTTGTTCAGCAAGGGTGCCCTGGACCTTGGTGGTGCTTCTATGGAAGGAGCTTCATCCTCTAAGACTCTAGGATTACATTACAATATCATTACAAGGTCCAAATAGGTCCAAGAGAAGTGGGAATTGGGGGAAAAGCACGGCACTATCGAACTGCTTGCAACAAATATGGGTCCTTTATTGACCGCGCTGAATATGTCATGCATCCCAAAAAGCAAACAACTCAAGAAGGCAAATTGCTACCGCCGGCTGTCACACCAAATCACACAATTGTTCAAGACTAAAGAATATTAATTATACTACAGTATACTATATTTTATGTGACTTTCTTTTGTTTGATTATAATATATTATACAGTATATTATATCTTATATATCATATATCATATATTATATAATATATAATATTTATTATATACTATATATCATTTTCTATATATCATATTTTGTATATTATATATTAAATATCATAGATTATAGTTTATATATCATATATTATATATTATATATTATATATTATACATTATAAAAAATAAATAGCTATTATTATATGATATAGTTTTAAATCATACTATGTTATATTAAATTATAGTATATCATATATTATATTGATATTGATATTGAATCATATTATATTACAGTATATTATATATGTTATATTATCTCATATTAGGTTGTATTATATAATATCATATCATATTATAGTGTATTATATTAAATTATTGCACTATATATTGTATTATAAATTGCATTACATATTATACTATATTATATTATATTATATTATATATCATATTATATTATATTATTTAGTACATTATATATTCTATATATTACATTATATTTTCTATTATAAATTAAAGTAAATATGATATAATATATCAAAAATTATATTAATAATATGTTATTTTATATATAATAAAATATAATATATTGAAAAATAATTCTATATTTTACTATATTGTATTATCTTGTCGTAGATATCATATTATATTAAATTGTCATATTATATTATAATATACTACAATATATAATATATTATATTATATCATATGATATTATATTATATCATATTATATTATATATATATATTATTACAATATATATATATAGTGTATAAAATATCATATCATATATTGTATAATAAACTATATTGAAGGTTATATTATAGATTATAAATATTATATATATATTAGTATATATTATTTTTAGTCAAAACCATATGTGTATATATTATATATATATATCCTTTAATATATCATATTTAAATTATATCTTATATTAGACTAAATATTACATTAGATATCATATTATGTATCATATAATAGTTTCTATTAAATTTTATATACCATATATCTATTTTATTATATATCATGTTATCTATTACATTATATCTTACATACTATTTTACACTATATTTCATATTATATCTCATAATATATTATATATTGAATAGTATACATTATTGTATATATTATATTACATATCATATCATATATCATTTTACATATGATAGTGAATGTAATTTACATTTTATATCATACATATACTATATTACATTTTATTCTATTGTACTATATATTGTATTAAATATTGTATGATATATTGTATTATATATAATATTGTACTATATATCAAATTATATAATAAATATTAAATTACATAATATATTATACTATATTTAATATCCAATATTACATTATATATCATTATATACTAGATTATGTATTATATTATATTATATTATACTATATATTAAATTGTATATTATGAATTATATACATATATTATATCATGTTATAAATTAAATATCATATTATATATCATATTGTATTGAATATATTTTTATATCATATTATGATATTAACTATTATATCATATATATATACATATTTTATCTCAAATCTTGCATTATATATCATATCATACTATATTATACTATATCATATTATTTGTCATATCAAATTGTATTATATATCAAGTTATACTATATAGTATATTATGTTTTATACTATATATTATATAACATAGTCTATTATATATATAGTTATATATTGTATTATGCATTATATTATACATTGTAATATTATATATTATATAATATGTATTAGATATTATATACTAGATATTATATACTGTATATTATATATTATATATTATGAATTAAATATTATATATTATATATTATACATTTTATATTATATATTATATATTATATATTATATATTGTATATCATGTACTATATATCATATATTACAGTACATATTTTTCTTCATATATGATATATATCATGTTATATACTATATATATACTATATATATACTATATATATAATATATATTATATATAATATACTATATATTATATATTACGTTGTATACTATATGTGATATATTACACTGTATAATATATAATGATATGCAATATTATATATATATCATCATAATACATGTATGTATTATTATTGTTCTATATATTACATTCTAATATATTGCATATTTATATATATAATATAGTTTACTTATTATATATTATCATATTTTATATCTCTAAAAAACAAATATCATATATTATATACATACTATATATTATCATATATGTTGTATTATTATACATTATTATATTGTATATGATTAAATTATGTATATATATATACTATATATTATTATATATTACATGATTGTATATTATATATTGTTATATATTATATTATTATATATTATATTATATTATTATATATTATATATTATATTATCATATTATTATATTTCTATATGTTTACAGTATTATTTTGTTTTATCACGATATTTTATTATTATATATTCTATTATGTTCATGTATTATTATACTTTTATTGTATTAGATTGTATATTGTACTATATATTATTGTACAAATCATTCTATATGATATTACTGTAAATATATATATATTATACTATATTGTATTATATTATAATTATATCATATTCATTCATATTCTATTACCTAGTAGTTCATCATATTTAATTTCAATTCTTTGCCTGTTATGTGCACGAACACTTCCAAGCTGCTGACGCCATGTCTCAGCTTTCTTTGTTTCAGGCAGGCATCGAGGATGAGAGCGGCATCCGGCATCCGGTCAAGCGATGTCGTGTTGCTTGCTGCGATTTGCCGAACATGTCATACGAACTATAGTACCTTTTGCTGTTGCAATTTTACCAGCTGAAACCGACTGAAACCTGCTAGACAAAAGTACTAGAATACTAGAAGCCTTGCAAAAACCTTTTCGAAGCCGTGTCGAAGCCTTGTGGAAGCCTTGAAAGCTCTGGCACATCTTTGACGGTTCTTTGCTACACTGCTCTATTCTCTGGAAGGTTGTCTTTCTCCTGCGAAGTCAAGACAAAAAACGGAACGATGCGGAACGACGCGGAACGACAGAAAGCCTTTGACACTGGGACATCTCTTAGGCGCTCCCTGAAATGTAACCGCATGATCCGCATGTCACGAAGGACTGATGGGAAATGGATGGAAATGGAAGCAAAATGGAGCAAAGAGCAAATTGAAGGATTTCGTGTGATCTTCGTGTGATCTTAGTTTGATCCCAATTTGCTCATCTCTGGATTTCTCTTGTGACTTCCAAATCCTTTTCAAACTGCACGAATTGCAGAGCTCACAGAGCTCGCAAAGGTCATAGAGGTCATTAGCACTACGTGAGCCTCGGTTCCAGGCCCTAGGAGCTCTTTGGCTCCAAGGATTTTACCATAGAACAAAACAACAAGATACAAGAACACTACCTGACATAACATAACTATACAAAATTGTCATACCTACGTATATATACAATACTATACATAGCTCGACATAACTCTACGCAACACTATGTGCAACAGCATGCAACAGTATGCAACATCAAATTCAGTGTTTTGCTGCCCTGCTGCCGGCAAATTTCAAGGAGTGTCCGCTACTCTAGTTGCTTAATGTTGCTTATATAATAAGTGCATGTGTATATATATATATATATATGATCATATATGTATACATTTATATAATAACAATGTTACGTTGCTTTATTGCTTACTTGTTCGCAGTAGTGTTTTCTGAGCCCTAATGCGTTCTTTATGCTGTTTTGCCAGCCATGTGTTATCATGTGTTTGACAAATGGCTTCAGTGCCTTGGGTTCATCCAGGCAGCTGGTTGGAAGAGAGTGCTTGCTTTTCGATAATTTATTTACTTAATATTTTTCTTTCCCGGCCCTGGGCTGCCCGGTTAAGCCAGCTATGCGCCGCAATCAACAAGATTGGCCGATGCCATCGACAAGCCCATCACCTGACCGGGGCAGCCCAGGGCCGGGAGGGGCGTCGGGCCGATTGGCAGCATGAACCAGGAAGGTCCAAACGGACCTCCCCAGCTCAAGCCACCAATCGGCCCGACGCCTCCCGCAATCGGCACCACCCAACTTTATCCCCTACCACGCCTGCGTTCGCCGCCCGCCCTATCAGTCGGTTGCTGCTGCCCATGAGAAAGAGAGCACGCCTCCCGCCGGTCCACGCCTGGTTGCCCCCCCATGGCGCCCGAACACGTCTGAGCGCCACGGGAACGAGAAGAGCGAAAGGTCCCAATTTGGGACCTATCCTCTTTCCCGTTCTTCCGTGACCCACAACGTGCTCTAGCACCAAGGAGAAGCAGTCCAGGCATGAGCCGGCGGGAGGCCTGCTCTCTTCCTCAAGGTCAGCAGCTTCCGAAAGACGGGCAGACCGCGAAGTCCCAGCCGGGGTAAGGGAGTCGGGCGATGCTGATTGTTTTTTTTTTTCGGTCAGGCGAATTTGGCTAGTCTCTGGCTCCGTCTTGTTGAAGCAGCATTGCATAGCTGGCCACTTTTTTATCTTTTTATTTTCATGTCCCTATAAATCTATTTTGATGCAATCTCTTCCTTCCTTGTCTATGTCGGGCGGAAGCGAAAAGCTCACGTCTGAGAGTCCTCGTGTACTCAGCTGACAGTTTTGGTCTGCATATTAGGCAGCAATGATTGGGAATCTCTATCCTAAAACAACCTGCAAAAGGGGTACAGAACCATCCACTCTAAGAAACATGTACTTCACATCAAGTGGTTTGGAGTCAAACTCGTCTTCAAAATCTTCAAAAAATGTTGTGAATGGCCCTGTCTATCACCCGAGCACATACTCCCTGGCCTGGCAGGCTCCTTATGTGGAAAAAACTAATGTGGCTGTGACAATGTTCTTGGCTGTGGCCACTGGATGATTCTGATTCTGAAATTACCATGAATTATCAGTAATACGAAGCCAAAGGATGTCATTCCGGATTGTTCATATGATTCAGCTTTTATCCTCCACAACAGCCTGGTATGAACGACAGAACTACGGGAAAAGTGAACCACCACACTACTACAACACTAGCACTAGACAAGTTATATGAATCAAGTTGCATTTTTACAAATTTGTCCCTGGTTCGGAGACCCTGCCTGGCCTACATTGGATGGGGCATCCTGCAACGTGTTGCAATATGATGGGCATGATGCTGCATTGGCCTGCGATGTACGAGAGGCATAGCGAAGCTCTCTCTCTCTCTCTGTCTAAACAGTGCGGTGGGTTGCGATGGTTGCCATCATGCACTCATGTCATCCTTTGCCCTACATTGCCCTACATTGTCCTACATTGCCCTACATTACCCTACGGCCCTACATGTGTGTCAATGGTTGTTAATATTTGTTGTATCTCAAGAGATCTCAAGCCTGCTTGCATTGCCGTGTATGACATTGACCGAATTGTCTCATTAAGAATGACCGGCCACGTGTGATCAGTTGAATATGTTGAAATTAATTACTTTGGATATCTTTGGATAAATTCAATGAAGTCAAGCCACGTGCACCAAGCAAACGTAATTCTATGTACACGCCCTCCTCCTGCCTCCTAGCTACTGTGAATTGAAGGGAACACACAAAATTGTGCCGAAGTGATGATTGAATATGATTGATATGATTGCTGAATATTGCTGAAGTGAAGTGTCTCATCACGTCATGAATTTCATGAATTGTCATCGAGTCATCATGTCTCTGTCGCAGCCTTCGGGACCCCAGTATTGACCCATTTGACTTTGCAGAGATGGACTGCCAAGATCTTCCAAGTTCTGAAGTCATCCCTCAGCTGACTGCCCGTAAAAGAAAACTCCTTCTCAATATATCTCCATCGTAACTGTCAAATTGTAACGTTAAGTTATCCTAACATGATCGTGAGCTTACGATAACAGCTCTCTCTCTCTCTCTCTCTTGAAAGCTACCTTGTGGTGCAGTTTGCGCTGGTAAAGACAACTCTGACAAAAAAGTAAATGAAGAGAGAGAGAGAGAGAGCAAAGCCAGCACACTCTAGCTGCGGCCCAGCGGGCCTAGCGCTTGCTGCTCACACGCTCTTGCAATCTTGCAACCAACTCGTTAAACCTGCAGGATCTGGTAAATCGCAGCTTGCATAGGGATTAGTCCTTTTATGTCCTATTGAATTCCTATTCCAGAGTGTTTGAACACATTTGAACGCTTTATTTTGGAGACTTTGAAATGATAAGAATGATTTGCTTGTCAAGAAGGATGTGAAGGCAAGCCGATAATTACTGTCTCCGAGGGATTGGAGCTTGGTCCAAACGGTTCCAGTACGCAGCGCATCCTCTGATTTTTGGATATTTTTTGGGGCTAACGGATATCTAACGGCTAACCGGACTCCAACCCACAAGGCAACAAGGTGTCAAATAAGCAAACCAACCGTGCATTAACTTCTTCCAAACTTGGCTCCAGTATGCTGCATGCTGCAGATTGCTGCAGTCTATAATTATGCTTGGAGCTGCTTGGAGTCAGGATGTGCTCCGGGAAAGTGGCATTTTTTTGGCAAAAATTGGCTGAAACAGAAACAGTCGCTGTCGAGCCTTGCGTCTGCTACTTCTCTTTTTTGAGCCTCTGCATCTCGCTGCTCCTGTGCAAAATTGTTTTGCAGAATCAGTGAAATTCAGTTGCGTTTCTTTAATCACTAAGTCACTAAGCAGTCATCAATACATTTAAGACTTTATAAGCAATACTAAGCATATATCATGATCCCATCGAAATTTCGTTGCCCTTTGTGGAAGTGGGTGCAGAAAACATGAAAAAAGAACACAATGTGATAAAATGTGTACTGAAAAAAAAGAACGAACGAACTAGTCGCCCTCATCCTGCGCTTCTTGCAGCGATCTTTGAAGACTGTGCAGCTCCTCTCAAAGGATTGGAGTTGGAGTCTTTATGAGTTGAAAACGGACCAAGAAAATTGGTGCAGCACAGTGATGCAGCATTGCAGCATGAGAACGACTAGCAACAACTAGAATCAAACTGTGAGCCGGCTAGTATTTGTAGCTATTTGTACTAGGCTCTCGTAGGCACAGGCTCTGAGGTATGATGTGAACAGAAGGACAATTCACGCCATTCTCGGGATCTCATGCAACCCGAAAAACCATGAAAAGCAATTAAAAACACCTGTCAAAACCACCTGTCAATGTCACCTGCCGGGGTGAAATGAGGTGCCTGTGACAGCATCTGTTGACGCTCTTCCGCTTTCAAAGCTCGCTGGGTTGCCTGAGGGGCAAGGACACTGAGGCCGAGCAGCCATGGCTTTTTATATTATAATATGACATTTGTATGCATTTGTCAGCAAAAACTTGCCACTGTGTATGGATATGAAAGGATATGAAAGGAGAATATGAAAGCCAGCCCTCAAGCAATGAAAACAAGACACAACAACACCTCCAAAATTACACTTTGTCAATCTCATCCCCCCACACCCACCAAACTCATGTTGTTAAATTACTTGGAGAAGCTGAAATTTAGCTTCGCGCCGCAGCTCTAGACATTCTGGTGCGGCTTCATCAACATGCGTGCGTGTGTCTGTGTCTCTGTCTACGACACATTGAGATGTCTGCATGGCCACGTGCCAAAATCAACTCGATCTTGAAATTCTTTAGGACAGATTGATGCACTGTATATCACTGTATCATGGACATGATCAGGTTCGTGGACACCAGAATGTGTTCAAAGTCCAAAGCGATGATTCCTGGAAACATGGTCGGCTCTGGTGACTGCTGTGACTGTTCCTGTGACGTTCCTATGTATCATGATGTATCAACAGGCGATTTCCATCGATTTCCCTTTTCGGCCTCCTCTGCTGCTTGTCGCACCTGCCGGAAGGAGAAAAGCCAGAATCCGGTACAGGAACACCACCCCAACCAATTGGTCAACGCATTTCGTTCAGCATCCAAGCTCTGCCACAAATGCATGCAGCGGCTTCATCTTGTTCCTGCCTGAGATCTGAGTTTTGGAATATATATATAATATATAATTTCATAATATTTTATATATATATATATATATTAAAGTTTCTCCTAGTCCGTGCGCTGCTCGAAAAAAAGGAAATCCATCCGACTTGGGATGAAAAAAATGAGACGCGAATCTTTTGCACAGGCAGGTGGGGTTTTGGAGTCGGCAGCAGCATAAGCTCGAGAGCATCGTCCGAACCGTGAAACCAGGCCGGTGGTAGCGAGATGGAAAACTCTGACAGACTAGTGACAGGTCAAATCAACATAAATCAACACAACACCCGAGATAAACCCAAATAATCCCAAATACAGGACATCCTGGATGCAAATCAAATGTCAAAGATCAACTTCTAAACTAAACCGGTTTAGACTACTAGATTGGTGGATGCCGGGAAAAACCTTGTGCTGCTACACCCCAGCGAAAGTGGCACGAACAGTTTCACATGCACCACCTGGCCATCTGCACGCTTTGAGAACATCCCAGCGCACGTACAGCTCTAGCTTTGTCTGGCAGCGCATTTCAATAAATGCGCTTTACTTCGCAATCCGACAACAGAAGATCGCGTCTGAATTTTGGAACTGCTCTACCATCAGTACCATGCAACAAGATGCAACAAAAATTCCAACCAAAGACAGGCTTCTTTGATCCGCGTGTTTTGCAAACGAAATAGTGTCTCTGATCAAAGCGATCAGCAATGATCAGCAGCTAGAGTTGCCAGAGCTGCCTTTTTCCATTTGGAGCTACGTTTGGATGCAATTTGTGGCCAGTGCTCGTTGGTGACCAACTCATGCTGTCTCACACCTCAGAAAGCCAAGGAACATGGGAATCCATGAAATCAAACAAAAATTAAACAATACTCAACTCAGTAGTCAAAATGAGTTTTTCACAGTGAACGCATTTGATAGTATTTGTATTTTGTCATTATTGATTGATGGAAAAGGTCCCAACTTGGTCGAATTCGGCCAGGCACCAGTCTTTTCATTTCCGAATCATATCATGCTGAAATCATTTCGACGTCTGATTGTGAGAGCTCCGGGTGCATATTGTATACTGTTGGCATTGTATAGGCAACAAGTGTCAGTGCCAGGCCGCCGTACTTCAGTGAGACTCCCTCTTCACATAGATGGTCAAGACCTGGCCACAATAATCACAATAATCACAATTCATCACAATTCAGCGCAATTCTTCAATTGTCAGAGGATGTGGAAATAATGAACATAATATGAATATTATGTGTATAAGATATTCATCGCAATATCCCGACATATCTGGGCAGAGGGTTGCTACAGCGAAGAGTAACGGAGGTGCAGTGTGCGTGCATTGAAGGCTCAGATGCAGCCGCGGCTTCGTAGCCTTGGGCTTCTTGCACTCATCCACCAACTGCAAAACATCGCCGCGCAAGCCTCGGGATGTTTCCACGACTCTCCATCAGTACATATCAGTACCATTCTACAACATTCTACAACACTTTGTGAACATATGGAGAGAATGTGTCATACCATGTAATTCTAGTGTCAAGCGCTATAGTATACTACTAGAGTATACTATTGTTCCTATAGTCACTATAATTGGATACAGTATGTAGTCGTATAATGTTGTATAATTGTTTATCATTGCCATTTGATGAACACGCAGGAAAGACTGGAACTCTCCAGGCTTTCATGTTATTGAAAAATGTTGAAAAGATACCAGATGATACAAGATCCAACGAGAATCCAAGGAAAATTCAAGAAGAATCTAAGTCCGTCTAAGTTTCAAGATCCTTGGAGGGTCCAAACCGATTCCAAAGTGTTGCAGTCCGAGCTAGATGTTTTTATCGGCAGTGGGACCGGACATGACTCGAATTCGGGATATGAGTCAGATATTCTAGTCTGTTAATGTCTGTTCCAGCGCAACTCGGCGCAACTTGGCGAAACTGAATTTCTTGCACGAGAAGCCATTCACTTCAACGATGCGGTCCTTGGGACGCAGCGCCTTGCAGGCGGCGCAGGCAGTGCTACAGATCAAGTACCGTTGTTCTTCAGAAACATTCAGAAACAATTGCTTTTTACAATGTCCCACCACCTGAAACATCCTGAAACTGCTGGAGTCCAAGATCAAGAGTTCTTTAAATGGTTTTAATGATGTAACATGATGTAACTTCAGACCTGTTCGTACATCGTGGGCAGCTATAAAAGCACAGTGTCAGTTGATCTCTGGCAGAGACCTGATTGCAGCGGACTATGTAGCTCAGCTGCCTCAGCTGCCTCAGCTGCCTCAGCTGCCTTAGCTGCCTCAGCCTCTGGTTTGTCTTTTGATGTCGTTTGGATCCCGTTCCCTACCTTGTCAGGATGTTCCTCGTTCCACTTCTGGATCAGGCCGCCAGTGATGGCATCCACTGCCAAAGTTCGGCCGTCCTGTAGACACTGAGGACACTGCAGATGGTTTGTCTGGTCGTCCAGTTTGTCGAAATGCGCAAAACACGTCCATCGCTCCGGGCAGTAAATTATAGACTCATCAATAAAATTCAATAAACATGAATGAACATGCTATCAAACAAGAAGGTCCTCGTGATCAACATCCATCCCGAGCCGCTCGCCATTGGTTTTGTCCTTACGCATTCAGAAAATGTAAGACTTCGGCGGCACAAATCATGCACGTGCGCAGGTACTTCCCAGGTTACTTCCCTTCATTCTGTGCCATGCCTTGCTACGAGAGAAAGAACATCCCAGCTAGGCTAAGGCGGCTAAGGCAGAAGCAAGCACGATGGCGAATTCTCCTTCCTGAGAGACCAAACTGGCATAAACTGGCAGCAGAAACAGAACGGGGATAAGGGGGCAAAGGATACCAAAATATAAGACCCTGGGGCAATCAGCCATTCCTTCTTGCTTGATGGGAAACGATCACACCTCATGACCCAATGAAATTCATTGAAATTCATTGAAATATATTGAAATCATAAATCTCAATCATTCATTAGATCCAAAGGCTCACCTTGAACCTTCCCGCTCCCCATTGAGGTAGCTGACGCGTGGTTGTGGACCAGAATCCTGCATGCAGAGTGTCTGGTCATTCACAAGCCAGGGATGGCCAGCAGAGTTTGCGCTGCCTCACTAAACGATGTTTGTACTTTGTTTATCGTTTCTTCTGCAACTCTCCTCTTGGATTTTTTTTGCCTAAAAGGTCTCCAGAATGTGAAATCTGCGAACTTGGTTCCTTGAATGTCAATATACATCAATCTTCGAACTTTAAGCCTTTGATTGCCTTTGATTGCCTTTGTGACATTTTGTGACTGTGTGGCTTGCAATGTGGCCTGCAATGTACATGATGCACACGATGCAATGCACACTCTAAGTCTCCAAGAGTTCCAAGGTTCCAAGAGCGGTTTGCCTCCACCACGACGGTCTCGGGAGCAGTTGGCACTGAATCCTCAGCGAAGTCGAGGGCTCTATGATGAGAAAGATGCGACATGTCAGACCCAGTGAAGAGTAGAGTAGAGATTTGTTCATCATGAGTAACAACAATATGTATCAATCTGTAACAATCATGTTCATAATAGTGCAATCATGGCTCGCGACTATTGGATCCATAGGATACAATACATCTTTGCCAACATGTCAGAACCCGTGGCGATAGGAATTTGTCTAGTATTCGGACATGTTTGGACATATCCGGACATGCATGTCTTTTTGGTCGCACCTTCGTCTCAATCGCCTCGAGCTTGTCCGATTCATCCTTGGAGCAGCAGGTCCCCATGGCCTCCAGAGCTGCAAAAGTGAAAAAAAACTGCAAAATGTTTTTTTACACATTTTTACACCATCAAAATGTTCAGTACTTGGGACTTTGAACAAGATAGATACTCAGCAACTAAGTGACAAGCGGGCTATGTTTGCCCAGGTTGTTCTCACGAACTCTTGGACATCCGATGCTACACAGAAGTCTGCCATGAATCATCCTATATCATCCTGAATCATCCTGAAGCATCCTGAAAAATCCTGAATGCTTCTGTGATTCAGATTACATCAGATTAGAATGTGACAACAATGTCCGAGCCACACAGAGCCAGAATGATGTCCGCCCTGCCTATGACAAAGCACTGATTTTGTCCGAAGACAACACGGCCAAACAACACGGCCAGTAAGGACGCTTGGAGCCAAAAGCAGAGCATTGAGATTCCATACTACATAAACACTAAAAAACACTAAAAAACACTAAAAAACTAAAATAAACACTAAAAACATACTACAACATCAATCGAACCAAACCACAGCAACATTGCAGAATAACAAAACGTATAATAACACGTGTCAGTAGATCATTGAGTGAAATGCCCTCAAATTCAAGTTCTTTGCGGCTCAGTGTTGCTGCCTCCAGGTCTTTACTTCTGATAATGCTCATCAAATTATATGCACTCTGAAAGCGCTGTTGCATTCTCGGGTTGGCAACACGTATGCACCTCTTGATTTTACCGTCGCCAAAAAACATGAACTACAAGACATCTAACTACAAGCCTTGCCAGTCAGATAGATTATAAATCTTCAAAAAAGAAACTCTCTCTCTCTCTCACTCACTCTCCCACTCACTCACTCACTCACTCACTCACTCACTCACTCACTCTCTCTCTCTCTCTCTCTCTATCTGTCTATCTGTCTATCTGTCTATCTGTCTATCTGTCTATCTGTCTATCTGTCTATCTGTCTATCTGTCTATCTATCTATCTGTCTATCTGTCTGTCTGCTTGTCTATCTATCTATCTATCTGTCTGTCTGTCTGTTTGTCTGTCTGTCTATCTGTCTATCTATCGATCTATCTATCGATCTATCGATCGATCTATCGATCTATCGATCTATCGATCTATCGTTCTATCGTTCTATCGTTCTATCGTTCTATCGTTCTATCGTTCTATCTATCTATCTATCTATCTATCGATCTATCGATCTATCGATCGATCTATCGATCTATCTATCGATCTATCGATCGATCTATCGATCTATCGATCTATCGATCTATCGATCTATCGATCTATCTATCTATCTATCTATCTAATCTATCTAATCTATCTAATCTATCTAATCTATCTAATCTATCTAATCTATCTAATCTATCTAATCTATCTATCTATCTAATCTATCTAATCTATCTAATCTATCTAATCTATCTAATCTATCTATCTATCTATCTAATCTATCTAATCTATCTAATCTATCTAATCTATCTAATCTATCTAATCTATCTATCTAATCTATCTAATCTATCTAATCTATCTAATCTATCTAATCTATCTAATCTATCTAATCTATCTAATCTATCTAATCTATCTAATCTTCTAATCTATCTAATCTATCTAATCTATCTAATCTATCTAATCTATCTAATCTATCTAATCTATCTAATCTATCTAATCTATCTAATCTATCTAATCTATCTAATCTATCTAATCTATCTAATCTATCTAATCTATCTAATCTATCTCATCTATCTAATCTATCTAATCTATCTAATCTATCTAATCTATCTAATCTATCTAATCTATCTAATCTATCTAATCTATCTAATCTATCTAATCTATCTAATCTATCTAATCTATCTAATCTATCTAATCTATCTAATCTATCTAATCTATCGAATCTATCTAATCTATCTAATCTATCGAATCTATCTAATCTATCTAATCTATCTAATCTATCTAATCTATCTAATCTATCTAATCTATCTAATCTATCTTATCTATCTTATCTATCTTATCTATCTTATCTATCTTATCTATCTTATCTATCTTATCTATCTTATCTGTCTTATCTATCTTATCTGTCTTATCTATATTATCTATCTTATCTATCTTATCTATCTTATCTATCTTATCTATCTTATCTATCTTATCAATCTTATCTATCTTATCTATCTTATCTATATTATCTATCTTATCTATCTTATCTATCTTATCTATCTTATCTATCTGTCTATCTTATCTATCTGTCTATCTTATCTATCTGTCTATCTTTTCTATCTGTCTATCTTATCTATCTGTCTTATCTATCTGTCTTATCTATCTGTCTTATCTATCTATCTATCTATCGATCTATCTATCTATCTATCTATTCTATTCTATCTATCTATCTATCTATCTATTCATTCTATCTATCTATCTATCTATCGATCTATCTATCTATCTATCTATCTATCTATCTATCATCTATCTATCCTCACCCAGAGGTGTGGTGCAATCTTCGCTATAAATAGTATGTGTGTTTTTCAAGGCCTTCTTTTGTGATATCAAATGCCTGTCCAGCATTTTACATTTAGACACCTAGGGTATCCGCAAGTCAGGCTAGGGTGCAGAAGTTCAGGTGGTTTCACTTTCTATTTTCTGACGTTTCTGCCTCTGTCGCTTCCCGTGACTTCCCACAGATCACAGCTCCACATATCTCCACCTCATCAAGCTGTTGCTCGCTGCGCTCCTCCGTCTTTGATGCCGCCAAACGCTTCGCCTTTCAAGGAGGCATAGCTCCAAGTGCAAAAAGTGCAATGAACCATGAACACATAGCAGTTTGAACACGTTGAACAGTTTGAACAGTTTGAACGGAAGATGTCAATATACTAATTTCACCTACAGTAAACCACGTTTAACATGTGTACATATATATATTATACATATAATCATATGTACATATATATGCAGAGAGAGAGAGAGTGTGTGTGTATGTATGCTTACATATAATATTGTATATACATATGTATCATATAAATATATTCATATATATATATATGTATATTATATACATGTTCGTTTTCAGATGAAAACGGCCGTGCTTCATAATTAGGCTGGGCTCCGCATTCAAACCTATTCATCTCTAAGGCAAGTTGAAACTTGATGGAAAAGCACCTGGTGAATCATGCTGGTTTCGAATCTCTGTATCTGCCACTCGCGCTACTTGAGCAGCTGGAACTGCTGGAGATGCTGTCATCTTTGTCTTTGGAGATGATACTTCTTCTCTCTGTATTCCTCTTCATCTTCTTGAGCTACCGGTTCAGAAATAGAAGCATCGAAATGGAGCATGGTCTCTCCTGTGAAGGCTTTGCTAGCGCGCTCTAGTGCGGATCTACCGCCAGATCTACGTTTTTCGCGTCCCCAATGTTGCAAAATTGTTGTGGACAACTTCCTCAAATCATTATTTGGAAATATGATGAAATATGTAAACATGTATGGGCATGTGAACCTGTGTGCGCTTTCTCTGGACATTCTAACGCAAACCCGGACGTGCTGGATTTGTGCAGTTGGCCAGCACATTACATTACATTGACCGACACCTACATATCTGGCAGCGACTGCATGTCTACCAGTCAACAGCACGTTGAGGTTTACAAGCCAATGGCCACTGGTATGGTGCAAAAACACAAGTGAACATGACGCGAAAGAGCGAATTCGTATTATTATTATTATCATGGTCGTCATCATCATCGTCGTCGTCGTCGTCATCATCATCATCATCATCACCATCACCATCACCATCACCATCACCATCACCAGCAGCATCATCATCATCATCATCATCATCATCATCATCATGACCACTATTGGAGGAAGAAATTCGGACTGGATGATTTGAAACATCTGTGGTCATCAAGGAATGGATTCCTTACGCAACTAGCACACCAAGCAGAAGTAAGTGTACGGTTGGTTTGCAAGAGCGGCCTAACGGAGAATTCCAAGAGAACTATAAATGAGTGCTTGATGTGCAATTGTGTGCCTAATTCATGTCTTTGCACATCCCACATTGTGAGGATGTGCAGAGACTTTTTGGAACATCCCAGACCTAGCGCTGATCCTGCCAATCAAGCAAATGGATTCTCAAGAAAATTCAAGCCGCCCCTTGACTAATCAAAGGCAAACAAAGAGAGAACGAAGTGTGCATATATATATACGTATATATATATATATATACGTATATATATATATACGTATATATACGTGTATATATATATAATCATATAATCATATATATAGTCATATATATATATATATACGTAATTGTACGTATAGGTATACATATCCGTTGTAAGAGAATGAAGCATCACTGTGTTTTCACTGCTAGGCAAAGTTCAAACACTGTCACGTCTGTATATATAATTTGCAAGAAATGCGAAATGCAATGCCAAAGGCCCTGCTGTTCCCAATGCGCTATGGCCAGCTACTCAGGAGCTACTCGGCCTGGGCACGGATCAATTCCTCCTCGATTTCGTGTGACTCTTCCTGCCGTCAACAGTTCAGGCTGATCGCCTCTCTCTGGGCTGGTAGCCCGAGGGTGGACGAAGTATCCAGAAGCATCACAGGTTATATATATATATATTTATATATTTATTTTTATTTATTTATTTATACATATATACAATACGAATGCCTGGAATTGCCTGGAATTTCCTGGATCCCGGAGCACCATGTACCGACAAGATCCAACAATATCAAGTGGTTTCAGAGGTCAGGATGACGCTTGATATGTGGTGCGTCTGGGCCTATCATTTTTGACTTCTCCCCTTCCTGGGAGGCGCTGCCCAAAGGACTCCTTCCCGTCGAATCCAACTACTGAAAATACCAATAACTGCAGAAAAAATACCAATTACTATCCCATAGTGATTCACCGTTCATACAAGTAGCCTGTCATAGTCTCTGGACTGCAGAGATCTCAGGTCCTCCGAGATCTCTCCACTTGTCACACGCTCTGCTATTCTTTCTGCCTGGACCAAGAGCTCAGCAAAGAGACCGGCGATGAGCTCACACGTTTGTCTGCATGTCAGATTCTCCCCATTCAACGCGCTATCTTTCCCAAGGTGCTTTCCGTGTTTTACACCATGTCAGAAGAAGCGAGAGAGGAAGAGAGTGTAAAAAGATTGAATGACATTGAGCAGACTTGTTGAAAGAGTATTGTGCCATATTGTGCCATGTTGCGCCCAATACTCGCCCATGACCGAACTGTGGATCCAAACTCCCGGCAAAGCCGTTTAAACCAAAGTCAGGTACAGAAAGCGGTGCTTGGCATGGCCTGTTGGTCCAAATTTGCAAGCATTGATGTAGCATCAAGCGTGGCCTGCATATGCGGCCACAGAACAACTCGTCCTCAGACAATAATTATATCATATTAGAATCATATTCATTGATGTTGAAATTTTGTTGATGTGTCCTGTGTGATAATCTTCGATATTCTATGTGTGGCATAAGGACTCACTGAGTGAGTCAGGGCATCCCCGGGAGCCCCGGGAGCACGCAGTGCAAAGTTCGCAAATTTGGTCAAAGCCCAACCAAGAATTGGCAAGTCTAAATGTATGGGGTTTCCCAGCCCATCCTTGTTCCCAATGGTCTCACGCCCAAGCCGAAAGATGAACAATCAGGACCATCATGTTGAGGGTATGGTTCAGGAATCTTCAGGGTTTGCTTTGCTTCTCGGTATCTTTCCCAATGGTTCCTCCCTTACCACATATTGAATATGTCAACAAGGGAAAAAAAGTGCATGCAGATGCATGTAGCACATATGTAGACACTGCGTAGGCGTAAACATAGAGAAACAATGAGAAATACACGAGCCCTGGTTCCGCTTCTGTCCTGTTGCGCATCGGCTAACTGTTGCTCCATCTCCTCTGCCCTTCCTTTCAAAGTCAAAAGCTCAGCCTCTAGAGCCTGCCTGACAAAGTGAAGAGAGATCACAGAAAAAATTGAACTCTCTAAAAATACTCTAAAAGGGTCAGTGTATTTCACTGCCAGTGAATCCACTGAACAACCAAGTATTTTTGAAAAGTTGTTGGTCTATCTCCCTGAGTCTTGGTGCTTTCTCTTGCTAAGCTACCCCCCGCTCTGTTGGCGATTTTGAAACCTACTAGTAATGCAGATTAGTTTAGTTCTGCTTGTTGATGAATTTGACGAGCAACCCTGGTAGAAGTCCTCTTTGTACCTCTTTGTCAATGCCAGTTTCTTGTACCGTGGCAGAGGCTGTCGGCCAGCTGAGCGGCGCACCTTCTTTCATTTTCCACCTGCAAAGTGGCGTCTTTCTCTTCCAGCTCTGTCTCGGTGCTCTCAAGTTCCTTCCAGGCTCTGGCAAGAATCCAAAATGACTAAAACATACTGAAACAATTTTAACAAGGTGTATCAATCTTCTCATAGCCTGCTCTTTTTCTTCGCCATTCAATTTGTTTGCGGGATCTTGATTGAAAGTCTGATGGAAGCATGGTCTCACCTGTCCCGATGCAGCACTCATCCAGCAGCAGAATTGATGGTCTCAACTGTTAAATCCATTTAGATTTACAGTTAAACATGTGAAATCCAGCAAGACTCACTTTAAAAACATTAAAAGCGTTTTGCTACATAGTGCTTTCTGGGTCCCCTTGGTTGTCGGCGCCTGCTCTAGCTCCTCTATGTACCTGGGAGCTTTTCGTGAGGCCGCAGCATTGTGGGCAACTTTCAGTTTGGCTCGGTTCTTCGGTCAAACAGTTTAGTGCAGTTCATGGCAAGACCACTCTTCGAGTTAAGCAGAGGCCAGTATACTATTTCTTACTAGTACTTGCAACATCTTGCAGCTTTTTTTCATGATCATTCATTCATCTCTCACACCTGCTGCTACTAAGCTGGCCAGCTTTGGTCGCTTCTTCTCATGCTCAATGCCAGAACATCCCAAAATCATCCAAAATCTTGATTGAAGCATCTTCGTTCATATTTGTCAGCTTCTCATGCCTGCCTGCCTGCCTGCCTACCTGCTTGCTACATGCTGGAGCGCGAATGCGAATCATCTGTGTCACCAATAGGTTCATAAAACCAATGAAACTGCTTGGGATGCTGGACTCCAAAGTTGGTGCTTGTTTTCTTTTTGCTTTTCATCTGATATTGTGTATATTATAATTATATATGTAAATATATATATATACTCATTATGTATATATATATATTATTCATGCTCATGCTTGTGCATGCTTATCACATATGCGCGTCTGCGTGACGTTATTTATCACAACAGTCGCAGTTGGAGTCTGAGATCCTGACTTTTCAAAGCCCTTGATGACAGCAGTAAATTGCTGCACCTTTGAGTTGACTATGGATTGCAGCTGTTGGGTGGTGACGATGTACTCGTTGGCACCTGAACAAAAGCTCAGCTCCCGCCCTCCACAGTGACTCTACAGCCCAACCGCCCAGCAACACAAGTGACTGGATCAATGATCAGCGGGTTCCTCGATGTGTTGAGTCGACACTCCACAGGCTCCACAATGCTCCACAATGCTCCACAATGCTCCACAGGTCAAACTTTGACTGTCAAAGTTCTTTGAAGTTGACTCTGTCGAGGAGCTACCAGGCACTCTTCGCAGGCCAGAGACGTCCAAGCAGGAGATGGCTTGAGCTGCCTGGGTCCAAAGGTCGGCAACATCTAAACATATGCAGCGTCTGTCGACGCATTTCATCACATTTCGAGACATTTCGACACAGATATGATGGGATCATGATGGGTGGCTGTCATTCCAGCGGATGATGCTCTTGAAGTGGTTTTCATTCAGCCTGTTTCTAACTGTCCTCTAGAGAAATCCCAACAGTTCTGTCAGCATCTGCCACTTTCTTCAACTATATATAGCTATACTATACTATACTATACTATACACTATACTATACTATACACTATACTATACACTACACTATACTATACACTATACTATACTATACACTATACTATACTATACACTATACTATACTATACACTATACTATACTATACACTATACTATACTATACTATACTATACTATACTATACTATACTATACTATACTATACTATACGTATGGATACGTATGGTATCACTAGGAAAAGCACAAGGAAAAGCACAAGGAAAAGCACAATGATCTCCCAAGTCTCCCATATGCCTCGGTATCAACTGTGACAAGGGCTGCCTCGCTTGTCTCCGGGCTGGCCTACCGCTACAAAACAGAATGCACAGAGACCATCAGAGACCAGGATTTAGATGGACAAGGTCGGACAAGGGACAAGGCGAGCGAGCACAAAGAAAACATGACAAAACACTGAAGCGACTTCGACTGTCAATACTGATCAATATTGATCAAATACTGTATCTTCAAAATAGAAGCCCTTTGAAGTCCTCACATTTTGTGGCGCAATGTCAAAAGCATCGCTGAGAAATCCATATTGGCAGGAATTCGATTATATATATATTGTGTATATATATATATTGAATATAACATTCTGCTTCTTCAGAAGAGGCCGCTTTAGGCAGGCTTTCATGATTTCATGATTCTGATGGACTCTTCAAGCATGAATCGCATACCACGACCATGACCCAGCACTGTCTTTCCCATATATGACAAGATAAGCCACGACAAACCCAAGAATCATCCAAGTCGAGGACATAGACATAGACGGATTGATCATGATTCCGAACTTGTTATGTTCACCAAGTGGGCCGGTAAGTCTTCGTATGTGTGTGTGTGTGTTTCCTGAGTATCTGTCAATGTCACCAAGTTCTGTTGGTGACAGCGAAGTACACCCAGGCTGCCTCTAAGTCATCTACATCCCCATCCACCATGTCCACATCAGACTCACTGGAATCCTCATTGGAATCCTCACTGGAATCGTCTCCTTCTGTCTTTCCTGCCCCAACGATGGAAAAAGTGAAGGTTCCAACAAGTGTCTGCCCACTTCTGCAAGAACTACGGTATTTAAGACAGAGAAACTTACTGGGATATATGGTATTTGGTTGCTTTTCTTGACTGCAAGAAAAGATCTGAGAGTGCTACAAAAGAATCCAGTGGCTAGAAGTCCATCCTCGCCGAAGGTATGGGTGAGTTCTATACTAAACACTGCGCAAAACTTCGGGACTCCCTTGAATGCTTGGCAACAGGGCCACGTTGCTCTAGGGGCAACACGCGACTTATCAATGCGTATTACGTACCCCCTCTGGGATTCTTGGAGGATCTACTGTACTATATAGACTTATATAGTATGAATTGAAAGTCAACCCGGTCAAATTTGAAGGCCCTGGGCCGAAACAACTTGGGAAATGCTTGTCCGGGGGTGCAGAGCTGTGTTATCTGTGCCATATTTTACCATGGGAGGGGTCACGATGGCCTTCTTGTAGCAGTTTCATCAGCTCATCCATGTCGTCGGCTAGCTGGTCCATTAGCTCCTGAGACTCTTCTCTTGCACCATCACCTGCCCGTGGAGTTTGCTACACGGGCTGTCTCTCAAATATGGTCAAATACTGTATATGGTCACTTATGGTCAAATATTCTGAGATCTTGAAATCTGTCTGAATCAAACGGTCTCACAAAAATCGAATAACAAAATCGAATAGAATGATTCTGGTCTTTTCGACTCTTTCCGTAGCTACGAAAATGATCAAAAATGTCTTCAGCCTCTGGCTACACTCTCTCGACTTCGCCGTGCCGCAGAGATTCGTCCAGGAACCCATGCCTGCCGAAAATTCGAACTGACATGAACTGACTGTCCAATGGACTCCGAATGACCCCAATCTGTCACACAATCATGTCCATTCCCTCTATGCTTTGCTTGTTTTATCTTCGTCGTGGCCAAATGACATGCGAACTCCATGTAGTCTTTCATTTTTGCTGACTCTACGTAATTCCGGCACCTTTTCTTGGCTTTCCAATCTTTGTGTGGATCCCAGATTTCTTGACTGAAGAACAATCGCATGGACAGCCCACTGATTTTAGCGAACCACATGTTCTTGACAACCAGCTGTAAGCATATCCACGAACAAAGCTGGTGCAGGGATCACGGTCCTCATTGAGTGCCGTTGCCCCAAACAAGAAAGCGAAGCCCATGACAGCCCTTGCAGCCCGGAAAATCCCGCGACATCGCCGCGAAGCAAAGGTCGCCATGGCTGGAGATCCGCCACAGGCCAGTCCAACAGGCCAGTGCTACTGCTGTCACTACACGACTTTCACAGTACTTTCACGCTCTTCTCCAGTTCTCTCGGCTTTACCTTCGGAAGAGTTCTACGGTTAACATAATTTTTGCATCAGCACAGTATTCCAACATGGCCAAACGCATTACATGTCAGGGGCTGGCTGCTTGAGGCGTTCTTTGGTGGCAAGATCTTTCCACATATGTGGATAAATTTTGTTTTCCAAATCTTTGGCAGGTGTGTGTGTGTGTAAATCAAAGACTCTGAAAGTATAGAATCATGGCGAACCAAATTAATTTAGGGGCAGGTATACGTATCTAGGTAAGTGTGTATATTGTGTATGTATACAGACACACATATATATATAATTATATATATATACATGCATACTATTGCATACTTGACATATTGACAAATGAAGTCGGTTGTGCATGCATGTACGCATATATCATACATGCATACACATGCATATACATGTGATTGTACGTTGCTTTCCATGTGTCACGTGTTTGTCCTACGCAGCAAGATAAAATTAAAGGCTTCAGATGTCACGAAGTGCAAAAGACAACATTCGGCTGGAAAAAGCGGTGAAAAGAAACACTGCAACTGGTTGACTGACCTGAGACTGAGTATGGCCTGGTACAAACATACAATAGTTATAAATTTCAAATGTTATCAATAGTTTATGTCCAGCTTCAATGTCATGGGTATGGTTTGCAAATCACTGTCAATGGGCCACTGCGAGCACTGCTTACAAGTGATCCAAGGCAGGGTCATGAGGAGACTGGAGGACTGATTGCATCTGATTGTTTTATTCATGATTGTTGTATTCAATTAATTCCATTTCATTCCGCTTATTTATTTCTTCTTTTTAGTTTTTTTTGCGCCACAGGTCTTCAATCGAGACATGGTGCAGCTAGACAGTTGGAAAGTGTCTTGGATTGGAGTGATTGGAGGACTCGATCTGATCGGTTCACAATAGGGGCAGAGGCCACGAATAAAATGTTCGCTGTGACGTGGCTAGAATACAATAAAATGTACTGCCCACCTGCACCAGTGCGTGAAGACAAACGCAGGTCAGTATCATCTGGAATGGACTTCGGAGCAAATTGGATCTCAAAACACGTGTTCAAACAGGAAGAAGGTTGCCACACGGGTTAATACGAACTCTTAGTCTCTGTTCCATGGATTTCACGGCGTCGGAAATCCCGCCAGATGACTTGATGCAGCTGCTGTTTGGCACATCTGTCTACGCTGAAAAGATGGTCATTGTTGCAAGTTGATTCATGACATGCGGTCCGTACAAATGGATTCGCTATGAAGCTATACTCCTTATCTGACTTGAACAAGTTGACCAGTGCTTAGTCTTAGTGTTTCTTAGACTTGCCTGGAGGCACGAGCCCGAGCACTTCCAAAGTGAAAATTCGAGCATCTGAAAGAGCATCAAAATGCGGAACAATATGGCGGTGGCTCACTAGTGGCTGAAAAGGACTTACAGGTCCACAACCTCATTTATTGCACATGCAATTGAAGTTGTTAAAGGGTGAAACACGGACGAATGAGTGATAAATATGTATATATATATATACACGATTATATACGTAATAATTCGACGCAACGCCCACCATTTGCCCCGCAGTTTACATGGGGTAGGATGGGGTGGGGTGGAATAGAGTGGGGTGGGGATGTTAATGTTCCCTCGGCCATGTTCCCCGGACCATGCACAAGATGTTGATGCTACACTCACATGGGGTGGGGTGGGGGGGGTGGGGTAGGGATGTTAATGTTCCTTCGGCTACGTTCCCTCGACCTTGCACAAGATGCCGATGCCATGGGGTGGGGTGGGGTGGGGTGGGGGGTGAGATGCTAACGTTCACCCGACTTTGCACAAGACTTTGATGCTGCATCAGTGGGGTGGAGTGGGGTGGGGTGGGATGGGGCGATGATAGCGCTTATTCGACCTTGCGCAAGACTTTGATGCTGCGCCCACGATGATCTAATCGTTATGGCTTAAGGTGGGGTGGGGTGGGTGCATTTTGCAGCAATTTGCTGGAATTCTGTTAGAGCTGTTCGTTCTAACAAGATTGCTGGAACTGTGCATTTTGCAACGGTTCGTTAGGATTCTGTTTGAACTGTTAATGCAACCAAAAGAGCTGGAACTGTGCATTGCATGTTGAACCAATTTTGAAGGATTCTGTTAGAAAAAGACGATGATCATACAAATGATGTTGTTGTTGATGATGATGATGATGATGATAATGATCCCGTCAAACTCTTCCAGAAGCGGGGCAAATGGTGGGAGTTGATCGTAATATTACTTTACATATTGTATATACTGTATATACTGTATAATATATATATAGGCCCAGTGAACGGGTGCGGATTGCAGAACGACCATCCGCGGTGACCAGCCTGGATTCCAGGCCTTGCTCTCACGCTCCAAGCGCCCCAGTGAAGGGCGTTGAGTGTCAGAACTTGTCAGAACTCGTCAGAACTCAACTGCTCTCAACTGCTCAACCCAAAGGGGGACACCGAAAGGCTCACTTCCTGCAGGAATCTCCATAGGGAATGATCAAAATCAAAATCTGGTTGATCAGGACCCATGAAACATCTCATCTTCTGATATTTGCAACATCTCAACAAAATCTCAAAGGGATCATATTAAATCTAATCACAGTATGATCATCTCTGAGAGTTTATGAGGAAGTGAATCACTAAAGCCCCCACTACGAGCCTATCTTTGAGGTTGGCAATGTGGAAGACACACTGCGCTCCTTCGAAGCGCAAGACAAAGAAGCAGGATGGCTTCTCGAAGAAAACTTGGGTTGACTCCCGCAGGTTGAAGCAATACAGTCAGATAAAGATCTTTTCTATAATATATATATACATTGTTATATCCCAGTAGCTAATTATAGCTCTATGACTCTATGAAGTTCGTTATATCTCTAGCCATGAAGCTATCCTTAGATATCCTACCACGCCAAGTGATGTGTGAAACATAGCTCTACGTTGAGCTCCGCTGGATGTTGAGTCTTGCCTGAAAAGCAAAAAAACAGATCACAACTCTAAAGTCTATACCCCTCGCACTCAGCAAGAACTCAACGTCCAGGACAGAGCGGTGCGAAGATTCAGATTCTATCCACAGTCTTCATGCGAAGGGAATGGCCTGGCACGCGCTTGTGTCACCGCCCAGTGACGTTGAAGATTCAGCATCCCTTTGCAGCAACAGCAAGTTGTGGACTTTCAGACACGGTGATGGATTCCGGCATGTAAACAGTGCGTGTTAATTTAATTTAATTTGTAGAATCTATAGCCTGCAAACTTGTGTTTATGTATAGCCCGTATGGCCAACAATCCCTGGAGCTTGGGTCCCTCGACGCATCTAAAGGAGTCAAAGTCCTTAATGCCTGTACCTGGCAACAAGAATGTAAGAATGAGCGTAACTCAGTTGGCGCTCAGGGATGTCACATGATGTCACCATCCTTGCAACTTTAAGACACAAAAAGGAAACCTTCAGGCAGCAAAATGTGGTAAACGGATAGACCGTGCTAAACAACTGTACCATGCTGTACCATGCTGTACCATGCTGTACCATGCTGTACCATGCTGTACCATGCTGTACCCGCTGAGCTTTTGACCGGCGAGGACCTTTCACTGTCTCCTGAAGGACATGGACTTGAAGGCGAGTGACTTGTCGTGTTGCTCTGGGACATCCAAGTTGGGAAGTTTTTTGAGATGAGCAGGGATAGGCACAACACAGAGAAACAAGGAGCAAACCAAATGAGCACAAAATACCGGAAATGTTGATAGATGATGTGTTGTACATGTTGTACCTGTTGTACCTGCCGGTAGACAAACATGTGTTCTTTTTAGATTCTAAATGATTCTAAGAGTTTTTGGCCTCTGAATCCAACATTACACAGGCAAAAAAGTGACACGTCCATCTGCTCCTGCATCTGTTCCAGAGCTGTAGCTGGTTTTCCTCATGGCCTGTAAAATCATGAAGACTTCTCCAGGAGCCAAGACCTAAGAACTGAAAGCCTCAAAACATCTCAAAACATTACTATATATAATACTATATAAATCTCCGATTTAAGAGTTGAAGATGTTGAAGAGAGCTTCATGATTGAGAGCATGTCTTCGGAAAAATGCCAGCATTTTCAAACAAATAGAATAGAATGCCTTAACATGCTGTCGTCTTCGGACTCGTTGAATCGGTGCAGAACAACACAACCTTGTCCTATCAAGGCATTTGCAGCTTCCAGTGTAATTACTTGATCTAGATGGAAGCTGCAAATGCCTGGATTGGGTCATTGGGTCCGGTTTTATCAAGTTTCCCATAGTTTCCCTCCTTGAATCTGGATGCTCTCCTCAAAGGATTCAGTGTTTGAACTGTTCTGAGGTGAACCCCAAATGTCCTAATATTAATAGAACAAGTTGTGAACCTGAGGACTTTCACGGATGCCTTTACAAGCCGAAATCTCAATCAGAAAGTGCGGAGATTGCTCTCAGTCTTTCAATAGTTTTCAAACTTGACCCCTGCATCCAAATACAGTCATGTACCATCAAATATGCCAAAATATGCCCAAACTGCCTGCATCTCCCAAGGCATGCGCGGCAGGCGACCTGCCCAAATCTGCTGGATTGGAAAACCAAAGGGATCGAAGGCAGAACATGACAGAACGGCCTGCAGAACAAACTCACAAGCAGGAACCGGAAACAGCAAAAACAGGTGACCGCTACAGGAAACCCTGCGCCAGCTGTGAAGCTGTCGAAACAGGTTTCACGAGAAGCACATACGAGAAGCGCATGATGCTTTAAAGGGAGTTTTCCATGGCTTGCCAGTGCGCAAATATTATCAATTTTATGCGTTGATTGTCATTTATCTGTGCGATCCACATAAAAGGAAAGTTTACGAGAGTCTGTTTACGGTTGATGCTGATATATGGTGATGTACGTTTCAGGCACCAACTGACTGACATACTGACAAAAGGATACAAAAGGCACCTGCAGTCATGCGTCGCACAGGGGTATCGTCCACCTCAAGCAACAAAACTCTCAGAGGACCAATGCGGTAAATTGTAGACCAAGCAAGTGGAACGACGCCTAAAAACTAAAGATATATATATATATAGATAGATGGTAAAGACATGTAAAGACCAGGCTTTCCTGGAATCTGGAACCCAAGTATTACAGGATGTTGATACAAAATGATACAAATAACCAAGCTAAAACTGTGGTTTCCGGAGTGTATCTGGGACAAACGCTGTGACTTAGGAAGTTGGGCAATCGTCTGTGTAATCACACAGACCCTTCTCGCGATTGCAATGTCAGGGTTTAGATTCTAGATGCATTCGACCAAGAGATTTGTTCAATTTTATTCATCGAGTTTGCTCAGGCCCGGTTGCTTCCCAGTATTTCCTCACTCTGCACTGGCCATGAGTCATGAACCCTTGTCCATACTGGTGGAAAAGGAAACAAGTGATGTATAGTCTACGTAGAGATGTCAGTAGTTTGCTGGAGTTATCAGCAATCCAGCACATTGGCCTTGGAGGAAGAAGCTGCTGTGCTGCGCGTCACTGCCTTCGATTTGATATGATTTAATTTGATTTGTATAACGGACTTTGGTACAATAATGCCAACAAATGCCAACAGCAGTTGAAGCAATACGAGTAGTAAGTAGTTATACAAAGCGTTGCTGTCTTCATTTCCAGAACTGATTTCAAACCATCGGCTTGGACCCCTGGCAACTGCACAGCAACCTAGTCAAGCCCTAGCAAGAGATGTAGAAGTGTGTAGAAGTGACAGCCAACCCAAACAAGTGCAATGCCTCTGTCTCGGTCAAAGGCACCACAGAACCGGAGATGCTGGCCTTGAATTGGTTTGGTGATGAGGCAAACAGCGAAAGAAAATGAAAGAAGGAAGGATTGCCGACCGTTGCAGATTGCGAAGCAATTTGGTGCTTTGATTCATTTTGATTCCACACATCTGTTATTATTTATTTATCTTCGCTGATCTTTGTTTGACCTACACATGTGTTTTTGCATTTTTTTGTTATCTCTTGTTCTTGTGTGTCCTTGGTTTTCTTTGACACTGCTTTGGGTGCCGAGCTCGCAGGCCTCTTAAAAGCCTTTCACAGGTCAAAGTTGACAACTGAGACTCGAGATGACTCGAGATGACTTGAGACGTCTCCAGATAGCAAATCTATGCACATGTTGTACGTTGCCGAAAGAAGTTTAGAAGTCAAACTTCCGACAATATGAACAGATGGAAAAGCAGAGGTAGGAAGAGTCAGAGAGAGAAGAGCAACAGAGAGAAGATCAGAGAAGAGAAAGAATCAGAAGAAAGAAGATGCAGGTGCGCGAAGAGGTAGGAAAGTCGCGAAACACTGCCTTTTTCCACTGATATGTGGCTCCGGAAGGTCGAAAAGTAGGCTCGGGCGCAGAGCTCTGGCCAGATGAGAGATTAAAAGTTGCACGCCGTTGTGGCGCGAAGCGCGTGTGGAAGTCAAAATGTACAAGACACCCCACATTCGGAGCACTTTAGGAAGTTGAGATTTTGAAAAATGCACGCCGTTGTGGCGCGAAGCACAAAGTTGGTCAAAATGTACAAAGCACACCATGCTCGGACCACTTCTGGAAGTTGATATGTCGAAAAAGTGTACGCCGTTGGGGCGCGAAGCACATTTCAAAGTCAAAAGTGTTAAAAACTGACGGTCTCGGAGCACTTTTGGAAGTTGAGATATCGAAAAAATGTACGCCGCTGTGGCGCGAAGCACATTTCGAAGTCAAAATGTACAAAACACACCATGCTCGGACCACTTTTGGAAGTTGACATGTCGAAAAAGTGTACGCCGTTGGGGCGCGAAGCTCATTTCGAAGTCAAAAGTGTCAAAAACTGACGGATTCAGAGCACTTTTGGATGTTGTCAACTTCCACAATTGAGGAAGTCCCGCCGAAAAGCTTGTTTTTGATGTTGTCAAGTTCAAAAGAAGAGGAGGTCTCGCACAATTGCTGCGTTTCTGTTGTCAAGAACAAAAATTGAAGACGTCTGGCGGATAGCTGGATAGATGGATAGATAGATAGATAGATAGATAGACAGACAGACAGACAGAGAGACAGAGAGAGAGAGAGAGATAGATAGATAGATAGGTAGGTAGATAGATAGATAGATAAATAGACAGATAGATAGATAGATAGACAGATAGATAGATAGATAGACAGATAGATAGATAGATAGACAGATAGATAATAGATAGAGAGATAGATAGATAGATAGATGGATGGATGGATGGATAGATAGATAGATAAACAGATAGAGAGATAGATAGGCAGATAGATAGATAAGATAGATAAGATAGATAAGATAGATAAGATAGATAAGATAGATAAGATAGATAAGATAGATAAGATAGGTAAGACGGGTAAGAAGGGTAAGATAGAGAAGATAGAGAAGATAGAGAAGATAGAGAAGATAGAGAAGATGAAGAAGATAGAGAAGATAGAGAAGATAGAGAAGATAGAGAAGATAGAGAAGATAGAGAAGATAGAGAAGATAGAGAAGATAGAGAAGATAGAGGAGATAGAGAAGATAGAGAAGATAGAGAAGATAGAGGAGATAGAGAAGATAGAGAAGATAGAGAAGATAGAGAAGATAGATAAGATAGATAAGATAGACAAGATAGATAAGATAGGAAAGGCAGATAGATAGATAGAAAGATAGAAAGAAATATAGATAGATAGATAGACAGACAGACAGAGAGATAGAGAGATAGATAGATAGATAGATAGATGGATTGGATAGGATAGGATAGGATAGGATAGGATAGGATAGATAGGATAGATAGATAGGATAGATAGGATAGATAGGATATATAGGATATATAGGGTAGATAGGATAGATAGGATAGATATGATGGATAGGATAGGATAGATAGGATAGATAGGATAGGATATATAGGGTAGATAGGATAGATAGGATAGATATGATGGATAGGATAGATAGGACAGATATGATAGATTCATAGGATAGAGAGGACAGAGAGGACAGATAGGATAGATAGGATAGATAGGATAGATAGGATAGATAGGGTAGGTAGGATGGATAAGATTTTTAAGAAAGATAGGGTAGGTAGGATAGATAGGATAGAGAGGACAGATAGGACAGATAGGATAGATAGGATAGATAGGATAGATAGGATAGATAGGATGGATAGGATGGATAGGATGGATAGAATGGATAGGATGGGTGGGATGGATGGATGGATGGATAGATAGATAGATAGCTAGATAGATGGGTAGATAGATTCTTAGAGAGATAGATAGATAGATAGATGGATGGATGGATGGATAGATAGATAGATAGATAGGGAGACAGGAAGGATGGATAGGTAGATAGATAGGTAGTCAGATAGATAGATGGATGGATGGGATAGGATAGGATAGGGTAGGATAGGATAGGATAGGGCAGGATAGGATAGGATAGGGTAGGGTAGGATAGGATAGGATGGGATAGGTAGGATAGATAGGATAGATAGGGTAGATAGGATGGATAGGATGGATAGGATAGATAGGATAGATAGGGTAGGTAGGATAGATAGGATAGATAGGGTAGATAGGATAGATAGGATAGATAGGATAGATAGGATAGACAGGATAGATAGGATAGATAGGATAGATAGGATGGATAGGATGGATAGGATGGATAGGATGGATGGGATGAATGGATGGATGGATGGAAGGATGGATGGATAGATGGATAGATGGATAGATGGATAGATGGATAGATGGATGGATGGATAGATAGATAGATAAATAGATAGGTAGATAGATAGATAGATTGATAGGTAGGTAGGTGGATAGATGGATAGGTAGATAGATAGGTAGATAGGTAGATAGGTAGATAAACGGAGAGACAAATAAATCAACAGATATACAGATAGACAGACAGATAGACAGACAGATAGACAACAGCAGCTGCGCTACACCACACTACAACTACAACTTCAACTAAAACTACACTACCACTACAACTACAATTTCAACTACACTTCACCTACACTTCAACTACAACCACAACTACAACTTCAACTACACTTCAACTACGACTACAACCTCAAGTACAATTACTAAAACTTCGATTACAAGTGCCACTACAACTGCAGCTACAACTACAATTACTACAACTACACAACAAGTGCAACTGCAACTACAGCTGCAACTACAACTGCAACTACAACTTCAGCTACACTTCAACTACAACTTCAAGTACACAACACAACACAACAACAATTACCCAGACACTACACTACAACTACAATTACAAAGTCAACTGCCACTACACTACAACTACAACTACACTACATCTACAGTTACAACTGCAGCTACAACTACAACTCCTACAACTATTGCAACTACTACAATTACTACAGTTAAGACAATTACAACTTCAACTACACTACAACTACAGCTACAACTACAACGACAACTACAACCACAACCACAACTACAACTACAACATTACAACTTGGACAACATCAACCCAACTACAACAGCTACAACTACAACTACATTTGCTGCACTACACCACACTACATCCAGGAGTTGTCAGTGAGGTGACCACTGCAACTATTGCAGCCACTCCAAAAAGCACAACTCCAACCACCTTTCGGTCCATCAGTGGATTCGCTCTGCCATCCATGCATGACAACAACTCACCTCTCCGATAGTGTCCGATCCTTGAAACTTCCGCCACCGCCTTGTGCGGTACTACTGGTACAGCCCATGTACAGCCCATTCTTTTGGCAAGAGCTTGCCATTGTCCTGAAACTTTTGCTGTTCCTCGTTGAAATCATTTGAAATTCAAGTTTATACTGGTTCTTTGATAACATATGATAACATGTCCCAGCAGCGAGGCAATCCAACTATTGTGAAATCACAGGCGAGGCACGGTTCAAATTTGTTCTATATACTTTGTTCCAGCCTGGCCGGACTCCCAACGGCACGAGGAAGCATCGCCTCCCATGGAAACCAATCGCAAAGTGCGGTAGAAATCCTATGAATCAAAGTTTGTAAATCTGTTTCTCCTGTATGATCTCTATCATATGTATAGTTTGCCATTAGAAACCTCATGCTGTCATTCTGGAAATCTTAGAGTTCATTCATCAGAAAAATGGCAGCGCTATCAACAAGACTGGGAAGCGATTCACTTGTCCCTTCACTTTGCGGTACGCGCAGCATCTTACCTCACTCCACAGACTCCTCTCCAAAGACAATGGGAAGGTCGTGAAGGCCTTCCGAATGCTGTTGTCACGCACCAGTGACACAAGTCTGCACCTTCTGCAAGTCCATAACAACATTAACATGTCAAGTCTGTCAAGTCTGTCAAGTCATGTCGCAAGACTTCTGCCCGTTTGTCAATGGTCAATGGTCTCTTGAAATTCACCATGCTCACCTTCTTGCTCTCTGCTAGTGAACGTGGTCTGGCTGTCATCGGCTCGGTGTAGCGCCTGACTCCAGAGCGGCATCAAGGACCCACGCGAGTGTCCATTGGTTCCAAGCACCATAAACTATGTGAACTACCTACTGGACTTAATTGTTTAATTAAGTATAATTCAGTGATGTGTTGACGTCACTGATGTATTTATGTATTCGTGTACCGTAGAAGATAGAGGATCCAGCAATTTAGAAGCCCATTCCCAACTGCCATTAGTCCAAAGGTCTTGAGTCGTCGGATTTTTGTTTGATCCGGCGTTTGCTGCTCCAACGCTGCCGTTGTGGTGCAGTGCCGGTGCTGCGTTGCGCCGCAGTTCAGCAGAGATGTTTGGCTCTCTTCCGCCGTGGGTGTCGAACTGTCTTCTCAGACATCGATTTGCTTTTTCGAAAAAACAAGGTGTGATCAGAAAGCCCGATCAAATCTAGTGATTGTGGTTTTTGGGTGTTTGATGGTGTCAGTTTGTTGGTGATCTGTATGTGGGTTTCGTGTGGTGTTGCACTATCTCAAGACCTGTTCGAACAGCCCCGTACTATACGTGTTCAATGAGGTACCTCTTCTGTTGCTTCAGTCTTCGTGGAAAGCAAAACTAAAGACCTGAAAAAAACAGTTGGAATCTTGCTGCATTAGAATAAGAATAAGCCTATGATAATCCAGGTCAAAACCAAACAGAAACCAATCATTGAATGTTGAAATCCAGACCACTTGATGATTGCATTTTACTGGAATTGTCTGGGTAATTTGTTTGGAACTCTACTAGAAATTGTGTGTTTTTTCTGGATTTTGTTTGGCATGTCCTCTGAAATTGCTGGAACTGTCATGGAATTTGTAGGCATTATCAACAACGAGACTGCGCTGATCAAGCGAAGAAATCGGATTCAGATCGGAGCCAGCGGTTCCACTTGACTCCAGCGTCATTGCCATCCAAATACTGTAGAATGTGTATTCAACAGGGTTTTAAGATCTTTGGCATTCCTAAAGTATGATTGCTGAGAGCACGAAGAGAAGTCGCCTCTTCCCCAGGAAAAGCTAGTCAAATCTCGTCAGTATCAATACTCGCAATATACTTCAAGATCAGCAAGAAACGGTAAAAGGAAACAAAAGATTGGTATTGAGAGCAAACCCACTTCGGTGCCGACAAATCACTAGCTCTCGCATGGTCGGAAATGTATATGATTTAATCAGTCTGAGTCCACATTCCGGCAAATTATCTCATGCTGATTCTATGTAGAGAGCTGCAATGAGCTGCAATTGTCCCTAAAGCATTCCATTTCCATGTTTTACGATCAAGGCTTCAGACACTTCAGAACTTCAGAGCCATGCAGAGCTATGGCAAGCTGTGCCAGTTCCCATCGCACCCCGCCTGCCAGGCGTGGGAGCAGTTGAAGGAGGCCTTGAGAGCCGCGGAGGAGTTGAAGGTGCGTCACAGTGTCACGGTGCGTTTCTAATATTCTCTCATTCTATTGCCATTGCCCAGATATGTTCATGTGGAGACAGAGTGCTTGGAGGAGCTTGGGATCTGTACAATTGTTCGAGATTTTGCGTCTGTCTGTCTGTCTGGCTGTCTGGCTGTCTGTCTGTCTCTCTGTCTCTCTGTGTCTCTCTCTCTCTCTCTCTCTGTCTGTCTGTCCGTCTGTCTGTCTGTCATGTCTGTCTATCTTTCTCTGTGTGTGTGCATGTGCGTATCTCTTATTCAATCTTAGAATCTTATTCATTAAAATGGTGCTAGAGCCTGCTCAACTTGTCCACTTTGCATCACAGGTCAAGCGTTTGGTTGAGATCAAGGCATTGGTTTGGCCACCGGAGCTGGCAAAGTGGAGACAAGGACCTGACAGGTGAAAATGACCCGGATTGCAGCCCCAGTGACAAGGCTTTCCTGAAAGCCGGAGAATGATAGAGGATGACAAAGAATGACAGCGATGTAACGCCTTGAACTTCAGGCAGAACATGGCAGAGCTACGCGTACAGCCACACGTACTACTCATGGCTGCTCTCCTCGAGCTTTGCTATGCTTTTCTCAGCTTTTCTTTATACCTTCTGCAAAGCCCGCCTCTTCTGGATGTTGCCGCGGTCGCTTGACTGTACGGCGAGTCACCTGGCAGTGTTCAGAGAAAGTCCCGGGCACTGAAGGGCTGTACAGTCACCCCATGTGGCACAAAGTGCTTGCAGACTCATTGCAGACTCATTGCAGACTCATTGCGACTATTGTTGAAGTTTCTTGCAGTTTGAACATTGATTTTGGAACAGCAGAGCCGCAAGGGCAAGAAGCCCTATCCTTATGAGTTCTTCAGGGCCACAGCCTGGAGGTTCAAAAATAGGTTATTTATCAGGTTGTTATCAATTTATCAATCCTCAATTTTCAAATGTATTGTATGTTTATCAATTTTGTTTATGATTTCTACAAGAATTGTGCACCACAATTTATCATGTTTTCTCGTGTTTTAATCGTGTGTTTATCAAGTTCCTAGAAAACTGACATTTTAATCAAGTGTTTATCGATTCCCTAGCAAAACATGCAATTTCATCAATTATCCATTGTCTTTCCATTCAAAATTGGTGAAAATCAGCTGTTTTCCTGGGTGGTGGTTTTGCTGCTGAACTCTTCGATTGAAAAATTGATGGATTTCTAGGAAATTGATTTAAACCAATGGTAAAACATTGAGAATCAAATTTGTTTTAAAAAAAGATAAATAATTGATAAAGAACCTTTTTGCTCATTTCCAATCCTTGGTTCCCAAAAGATCTCATAACTCTATCCTCAAGCCCTGTCCAACCTGGCCTCAAAGTCATCCTGCAGGGAGCTTCCAAACAGAGAATGTATTGAAAATTATTGAAATGTCAATTCCCAGGAGCCAACCAGGGCTTCTTTGAAAACCCCGAGGCCCATAGTGCCATGAGGTACACAGATTTGTCTTGGAAAAATTAAGCAGAAACATCAGAAATCGTGCTTGCTCACTGAGTACATCTGAGTACCATGAGGGCCGAGTCTAGGCGACAATGTGATTGAGAAATATTGAGAAGACCTACAGTATCTCAGGTCGCCAGAGCCAGAATCAACATTGCCAAGTCAAAGAGTTGCGTAGGAAATCCGTAGGAAATGCGTATAACGCTGTGATATTTTTTCGCATTCATCATCATGCTTCATCATGCTTCATCATTCTTCATCCTTCTCCATCATTCTTCATCATTCTTCTTCAAAGCCCAGGGAACTCAGCATCTAACACCGACCTCCTTGGCCAACTGCAGTTGCCCTGCCTGTGAGTGTTCGCTGGTGGCTAAGCAGAGTACTCTCTGCCCCCTGACATAATTTCATAGTCTTTGCTAACGGCAAAGGTATGAAATATCGTGACATCATATCTATATAATGACATAATGTAAAATGGAAAATATCTTGTCTTTATTACTAACATGTATCACATATTCATATACTAACATGTACCTACTAACAGGTATATATTAGCATGTATTGACATGTATTAACATGTTAATGCCGTGCATTGACTGTCTCCACCATTGCCCAGTGTGGGGAGGCAGCACGTGACACTGGACTCACTAAGGGTACACTAAAAAATGGCTACCTTCCATCGCCATCAGGCACTGCGCAGTGGGCAAGTCCCAGGAGTTGCTGCATCGCTTGCCTTGCCTTCAGCAAGCGATCAAAGTCCTCCTCTGGAATTTCATAGACATCTTCCACCTGAGGTCATTTCAGGTCATGAAAACAGACTGTGCACGAATAAACACTCCACATCACTCCACTGTCCCTACACTCCCCATCTTTGTAAGTTATTTCAGATCTTCCTTGCAGTTCAGATCTATCCAGGACCATCTTGAAGGCAACAACATCGTACATGCCACGCCAGCAGGCTTAGATCCCTTCGCTTTGCATATCATCATATAAGATCATATAAGTATCATATAAGTATCATATAAGTATCATATAAGTATCATATATATATATATATATCCATTCAAATCTTCCAATACGCTCACACGACAAGTTGGCCCCAAAGTTGGAACCGACCATGGCCGCCATGGCCTCACCGAGAGCAATGGGCGGTGCCACCGCTCCAGAGAGCCAAAGCCTGGTGGCCATTGCTGAGCGTTGCTGAGCGTTGCTGAGCGTTGCTGAGCGTTGCTGAGCGTTGCTGAGCGTCTGCCAGAAAGCTACGTTCTTCACAAATCTTCACCCTCAACACATCTCTCGACCATCTCGGATGAATCTTTGATGGTCCCTTTCGATTCTTTTGTCTAATGCTTTTAGAACGTGTTAAACTTAAATAATGTGCTATATAGATGCTACGTTAGATGCTTACCACACTTACCTTGAAGCTTTCCTTTCTGAGCAATTGCATCTCGAGGCAAATATTTGTGCAGTAGGCAGGTTCAACATTTTGTGGGCGGTCTGAAAACTCAGGATATGTCTTGCAAATACAACTGCATAGAATATCTCTGAGTGCGGTATGCACCTACGCACTGCTCAATACTTCACTGTACCTTGCTAATGGCATATATGCAGAAATTTGCAGTTCAAAGATCAAGATAGATCAAGTAAGCTGAAGTAAGCCTGTTGGCCTTCCAAAGCTTGATACATATTGCTACAATTGAATACAATTGATACATTGCTGTGCCTTTCAAACTCTTCCTCAGTGACTTCGTAGCAAGGGGTCTTGGCCTCGAGCACAGCCGAAAAGCTTAGGAAACTGAGTCTAGGGACTCCATCCTCGAAAAGCATGTCGTTAAAGTTAAAGCGTTATCATGTCTGGCTCAATCATGTTCGTTGCATTGTGTTGTTATTCAATTTCGGCAATGTGTTGTTGTGACATAGCGAGACATCGTGAATCATAGTGAGGCCCGTGAATCATAGTGAGGCCAGCAGACCAGAAATGTGAGTGAGAAGAGGAAAACCTACAGTGCCAAAAGAGTTTTAAAGAAAGACGGAACTGCAAGATGATATTACTTTGTATTACTAAAAGAGTTTTAAAGAAAGACGGAACTGCAAGATGATATTACTATATATTACTATATTTATATTACTATATATAAAATACTATAAAATTATATAACAGGTTAATACAGATTCCTAATAGCTCAGGCAGCTCAAAGAAAAGATACAGAAAATGCAAATATGATCAATGCTGGTCTGTGACCTGCAGAATGGGAGGACTTGAGGGCCATTTCACAATTTTCACGTTTCATTATGTTTCATTGTGATAGCCTAAATCTATGGAAAAGAATGGTGCAGGAGTCGCACTTGAAGGGGTGACCATGATAAACAAACATCATCAACACACCCCCAGGATGCTTCCCCTGGATGCTTCAATGCCTTCTGATCAAGGATGACTAAGGAAGAAACCCTTTGGGAGCCCTGTCCACTCTACTGGCTGAATACTTTGGACAATTGTTGCACCGTAGCACCTGTTGCGCCTTTTTCAACTCGCAGTTGGGGTCCCAGGTCTCCGCAGCCCTCGCAGCCCTGGTACGACCATTACGACCTCAACATAACCGAGATAAATCGAGATAACCTCGACCTCAAAAGCCCCTCAGCCGTTGACTTCACCAACGGAAGAGCAAGGCTTGACGCTCGGCACTGCCCTATGGCATCCCATGGCAACCCACGGCGGTGGAAAGTTTCAGTGCCGAGGGACATGGACGAAGAGTTGCTTCAAACAGACTCCTCTCTCCATCTCCGGAACGTTCACCAAATCTTCGAGATTGGCTGATTGGTCTTGGAATGGAGTCTTGAAAATGATCTTGAGCCTTCAAATGTTGGATGGGATGAGCTTACAGAAAACAAGCAACTTGCTGAGCGTTAAGAAATGCTGAAGATGTTTTGGATCGTTGTCTTTTGGGACTTCCGTCTGTATAGAAATTTGTGGAGTAATCAATATGGCAATCATTGGCAATCAAGCACAGTCTCTCAAAGGGAAACAATTCTGTAACAATGCAGCTTCTGTCTTGTTCTGTCAGCCCTCAGGCCTTGCTGGCAGAGATCCTGAAAGAATTTCAAAGCTGCAAAAAATCTCACAAGCCTCATCTGGCCTTGGATCCAGATTCAGACTATAAGGTGGGCCAAAAAAAGAGCAGCCTGTATGGAAATGCCGAGAATGTGACCACAATGCCTGAATGCACATCCAACCTCCCGAACCGCTGGAGACGACAGTAGCTTGTGCTGGGTGGATGTTGCACTGTGTGACGTCTCATCGATAAATGCACTTGTAAGCTGTATCGGTCACATACATGCGCGATATAGTTTGGAATGGCTGTTACCGAGGACAGTTCGCGTGCAAATACCAGCTACAGCCGCAAGAGGAAGAGTTATACAACCATGGGTGCATGATGGTGCTTCGTATAAAGCATAAGGACCACATGACAGAGCAAGCGAATCAGCGGCTTTAAATTGCTGTCTTCACTTCGACTTCACTTCTGTCCAAACTGACTAAGAGCGATGAAAAGAACAAGGTGCTTGTTCAGTCTTGTTCGCATTGGCATTGAACCACTGTTTGCTTTACTGTTGGCAAGCAGGAGTACCTGCTCCTCTGGCTTTTTGCAAAAGCGTCCACGTTGAAGTAATGCATTCTGTAAGGGAGGGATTGGAGTTTTTAGTTTTATATCAAGTTCTCTCACACACACACACAAACCTCCGTTTCTTTGAAGAGAATGAGTACCCCTATATTTGGATCGCACATGTAAACAACTTAGTAAACAACAGATCCAAGTCTGCCCAATGATTTTCCAAGAAGAGTAGAGTGTAGAGTGTAGAGCAACTCATCTGTTGCCTTTGAGTGCGGCATCCTGCCAACCATCTGATCTCCCCCTGGATGCAATCAAGCAGCAGAATGTGTGACCTTGGTGCTTGGAAGCGCTGTGTGTGCTTGGAAGCGTAGCCGCTTGTTCAACTCCAGTCTACACAAGCAATCCAGCAAAACACAAGAAACCACACGCGAAGAATACAACAATAATAATCATTTATAAGCTATGCATATGCAAAAACGCCTGGCCTGTATTCTGCCTGCACACAGAAGTGTGCGTATGCACAAGCCTTGTGGATGTAGAGATGTGGGCATCTGGGCATGTGTGTAATATCATTGGAATGTATTGCAGTGGGATGCAATGAAGCTTGTGCCTGTGTCCAGATTCTGAGTCAAGTTTTGGTCTTCCTTAAGTCCTTGAGGTGTGTTTTCTGCTGACCACAGATGCTCCACTGATGCTCTGGAGCCAAAGGACAGGTGCTGCAAACTTCGGCAGTAGTCAATCTCCTCAAGCGGAAGCTGGATACCCTTGGAGAGGTAGCCGCTGTTCAGCCAAAAGGAGCCGATGACCTCAACCTGGTGCGATCTGGTGCGGCCATCGGGCCATCAGGCCATCAGAGCTGTGCTCGAGAAAGCATAGATTAAGATATTTTATGATATTTTAACACATGGCGGACGTCTCCTACTCCAGTTGTCTGCAACTGACGTGGAAGAGGAATGAAGAGAGATGAAGAGACAATGAAGAGACAATGAAGAGACAATGAAAAGGGTAAAGCCAGATCAGTTTGGGGCGCTTTGAGGCGCTTTGTTAAGGGAACAAATGAAGGGAACAAAAAATTCAAACCCGCACCTGCTCTGCCAGGCCACACCTGGACGAAGACTGACGACCTTGGGTGTCAAAAAGCTCTGAGCGCTGTGTAAGTCTTCTTTTTGATCTCATATTTGTATATATTTGTAGTATTTCGATGTATTTTGTAGTGTGAAGTAATGTGAGATTGTACTTGCCGTAGTGGCGGCTCACAATACATCTTCATATACTAGGCCGAGCCACTTATAACAATTTGGAAGTCATCTGGACATGTGATGTCCGAGGCCATTTCAATCACCTCAGTTTTCTGCGACACCGCAGAGTATCTCCTGATGCCCTGCCTAATTTCTTGAGCTCAAATCAAAATAATCACACAACTTCCTTGTTGCTTTCTACTGAGGCATCTGGAAAAATGTCTTGCTTAATTCATCTATTTACAGTATTACACTGCGCGCATGTTTATTCTCAACATTTTTGACATGCTATTGGGCAATTGTCACAGTCGCACTCTGCCAAGTCACCAGGCTATCATTTTCCTGAAGCTTTGTCTGGCCGCAATGATGCAAATCCTGAGATACGCAAATGTCCACGTAGACCAGCCAGTCCAACCTCCATCCTGCTACTTTGGGATCCTTATATGTGTATATACGGATACGTGATTTACACTAATTTACTTGAGTCGCTTCGGAGGCCCAGGGGGGTGTAGGAAAGCTATTGAAAGCTATGGTGCACGCACATGCACAGACACTTTCTAAGCCATGTGTCGTGCTACTGAATCTACTGAGTCTGTATCCAATACAATACAATACAATACAATACAATGCAATGCAATACAATACAATACAATACATTACAATACAATACAATACAATAATACAATATGGTTGCAACCGTCTGGTAAATCCCATGAGACTTCAATCCTTGCAGCTTCGCAGCTGATGTTTTTTCAGGGTCCCGGCACCAAAGCTCAGCCCCGGTACTCGATTTGAAACATATTTTGCAGCTCGAGCAGCGTGCAATTACTCGCAGTGGGCGAAACATCTTGTGTGTATATGTATAATTATGTGTACATATATGATCATATATGCATATCGACAATTATAGACATCTATGATCATATATGCATAATAAATATATATATATATACATAATTATATATATATACACCAAGCATGCCTCTTGTGCATTTCATCTGACACTATGGTTTTCCTGTAACAGCAGGCAGTTCTAGATTCTAGAGTTATTCTTGTGATCTTAACACCGCTGGCTGCACTCTTGCAAAAATACTTGACACTCAAGTTCAAAGCCTTGTCAACATTTACCACGACAATGCCGGCAGCTATGAATTCTCTGCGGACACCGCATACTCCCCGTATTCCTGGTCCCACTGTGTCTCACTCATGTCTTGGCACCTGCACTGCACTAGCAGATGACTCGTCCGAATCTTCTTGCGATGAGTCTGACGCATCCTCAAATGGCTCAAGCGAAGGCTGTGAAAGTCCAATGTGATGACGTGGGAAGGTTGTCAGGCCGGAAAGAAATATCTGGAAGAGGTTGCGTTCATCCAATATGAATGACGACTTGTTTGAGTTTTCTATGCACCAAATTGTTCTCTTGGACACTAGCTTGCAACATCGTTGAAAATCATCGTTTGGGTGCGGATCTACAACTGCTGCAAGGAGAACTTGGCAGAAGGTATCTCTCCGATTATGTTGGTCATGCAAACACATTTGCATACCTGCGTAGTTCAAACCGAATCTTTGAAATGATGACTAGCCCAGCTGCAAACCGAAATCATCATAACTACAGTGTATTGAACGTATCCTTTCGTACACTGATGCAATTGGAGTTTTTACCACGCTCCACATGCTACATAGTGTCATGCATGAATGGTGAGCAAAAATTCTGTCCAAAACAATCAAGGACATGCACAATTTCAAAGGAAATCAGAAGCATAACCATCGTCTCAGCTCGCTGCACCCTTCACTCGAGGAAGCAGTTTCCCAATATGGACGGTTTTTACAAATGTTTGCTGCAAGATTCTGCATGCGGATCTGAGGGGACTCGCTCTCTTTTGACAGTACCGCCTTTAAATAAAGTTCTCATAATTGCACCCAGCATATGTTCTGTTCATAGTTCATAGTTAATTATATAATAGTTAATCAACAGTTACATTTAGGTCTCCAGCGACGTCAAGCCATTGAGATGTGCCAAGCAATGTAAGATTTAGCAAAGAGTCTGTCATTGATGCAGACTGGCCCGAGAATCCTTCTGCAAGGACTGCCTTCTCAGTATCCTTTATCTGCACCTCAATGGATCACCACATTCACCACGTACCACATTGCAAATGGAAGCACGCTGCAGTCGCATGGCAGGTCCTTGACACTGAACCTTTTACAAAGGGTGTGAAACAGTCTTAGGAATTTTTTGAGCAGGTTTGGGATTTTTTTTTGATTTTCTCGCTGGTACCATTTGCCTAGTGTTTGCAACGGTTTGGAACTTGAATTTGTCATTTTGCATTGTATTTGCCACATTTGGGCATGTTCACCTTCCATTTTGCATTGTATTTGCCACATTTGGGCATGTTCACCTTCCATTTTGCATGGGATTTGCTACATGTGGGCGTGTTCCCCTTCCATTTTGCATGGGATTGGCTGCATTTTGGCATGTTCACCTTCCATTTTTCATGGGATTTCCTACATGCGGGCGTGTTCAACTTCCATTTTGCATGGGATTGGCTCCACATTTTGGCATGTTCACCTTCCATTTTGCATGGGATTTGCTACATGTGGGCGTGTTCACCTTCCATTTTGTATGGGATTTGCTGCATGTTGGCATGTTCCCCTTCCATTTTGCATGAGATTTTCTACATGTGAGCATGTTCGCCACATCATCATGCCAACCCCAAGAGATTTGATACATTTTGGCATGGCCACCTCCACTACATCATCATGTCACCCCCAAGCTTTCAAGAGAAGGTTAGTTCGCAAAAATGCAAGTTGCGGACGATGGTCATGGTTAGCATTCACACCATCATGTTCACCACATCATCATGCCAACCCCAATGTATTTACGAGCTTGGGTTTAAATATGAAATATATAAAAAAGCGGGAGGGGGGATTGGGGGAAGGGCGCAGCGCCTCCCCCGAAAGCAGAATGAAAGCACCTCTTCTCACATGCAATGTTGCTGCCAGCTTTCAAGAGAAAGTTCGTTCGCAAAAATCGCAACCTGTCAACCCCAACTAATGTAACTTGGGTTTAGATATAAAAAGCGGGGGAGGGGATTGGGGGGAGGGTGTAGCGCCTCACCCCAAAGCAGAATGCAAGCATCTCTTCTCACATGTAATGCTGTCAGCTTTCAAGAGAAGGTTGGTTCGCAAAAATGCAAGTTGCGGACGATGGTCATGGTTAGCATTCACACCATCATGTTCACCACATCATCATGCCAACCCCAATGTATTTACGAGCTTGGGTTTAAATATGAAATATATATAAAAAAAGCGGGAGGGGGGATTGGGGGAAGGGCGCAGCGCCTCCCCCGAAAGCTTAATGAAAGCACCTCTTCTCACATGCAATGTTGCTGTCAGCTTTCAAGAGAAAGTTCGTTCGCAAAAATCGCAACCTGTCAGCCCCAACTAATGTAACTTGGGTTTAGATAAAAAAGCGGGGGAGGGGATTGGGGGGAGGGCGTAGCGCCTCCCCCCAAAGCAGAATGCAAGCATCTCTTCTCACATGTAATGCTGTCAGCTTTCAAGAGAAGGTTGGTTCGCAAAAATGCAAGTTGCGGACGATGGTCATGGTTAGCATTCACACCATCATGTTCACTACATCATCATGCCAACCTCAACTAATGTATTTACGAATTAGGTTTTTTTTTGATGCCTGCTTCTCTGCTGTTCCTGCTTTTCCTGCTTCTCTGCTTTTCTGCTTTTCTGCTTTCCTGCTTTTCCTGCTTCTCTGCTTCTCTGCTTCTCTGCTTTTCTGCTTTTTTGCTTTTCTGCTTCCCCTGCTTCTCTGCTTCTCTGCTTTTTTGCTTTTCTGCTTTTCCTGTTTCTTTGCTTCTCTGCTTTTCCTGCTTCTCTGCTTTTCTGCTTTTCCTGCTTCTTTGCTTTTCTGCTTCTCTGCTTTTCTGCTGTTTTGCTTTTCTGCTTTTCCTGTTTCTTCGCTTCTCTGCTTTTCTGCTTTTCTTATTTTTTGATTTGCCTGCTTCTCCGCTTTTCTGCTTCTCTGCTTTTCTTGCTTTTCTCTTTTCTGCTTCTCTGCTCTTCTCTGCTTTTTGCTTTTCCAGCGTCTTTGCCTTTCATGCTTGTCTGTCTCTGAGCCTTTCTGCTCCTATTTTTGTATGCCATCCCTCCTCATAAAAACTAAAATGATTAGCCCTCCTTTTACAAAACGTATCAATTCATTACCATCAATTTACCCACCACACGCCATCACACGCCATCACACGCCATCACTGCTTTTGTATGTTTTTGTCAAGTTTCTTTGAAGCTGGAAGAGCGATAGCCCGGCAGCTTCATGAAGTTTTGAAGGCATACCTCAATTTATTCAATTTGGGGCTGTCCCAAGCTCAGGATCCAGGTCGGTGTGAGAACAGTATCAGACAGTATGATAACAGTCTCAATAGTATCGCATAATATCACATGATCATTAATCAACCTTGTGAATCCTTGTGAATCAATCTTGTGGCGACCTGCACAGTGCGGCAGAGCCCTACAACAACTTAATGTAGAGATGGTGATCTGCATGTCAGCCCTGCTGACAGAAATATCGGCCGCGAGTCGCACTGTCTTTGCTGCTCTGACAAGTCTTACATGAAAGTATGTTGGACCTTGACACCCTGAACTACATGTGAGGTCATGTGAGACAGCAGCCTGAACGTCAAACTAGGACGACGCCCAAGCTACACAGCACCTTTGACAGAACACTAAAACAGCACCCTGGACTGCAACAATTTCAAGTCATGGATTAGAGAGGACATGAGACGCTGGCAGTGTACAGTAACTGTAAGAAACATTAAATGCAAAACTAGTGCCATCTGCGGAATCTCAATAGTAGGATTCTTGTGAGGGGTATCCACCCCACAAATAGGTGGCTTTCAGGTTTCTTCTAAAAATGAAGGACAATCGCGGGCACTGTAACAGGTGAATCTGCTACAGTATTTGAATCAGCGACATAACAAATTGCAAACCATTCCAGTCGCACAGACATTCTCTCCATATTGCTGAGAAACGCTCTTCAGGCGGACCACTTGCTTCCGAAGAAAGCCCTCCTGCAGGAACTGCGAGTAGAGCTTCACATACCTCCATGTCGGCATTTCCAACACTGATTGTATTCGATTAGTTGTACCACCAAAGACTGAATAATATTAGTGGAATATTGAGAAAGTCAAGGCAATGTAGTGTGATGTGACAAATTGCGGAAGCAAGTTGTTGATCCGGACCAACTGTATGATACTTGCAGATGAAATGACTATCCTTTGCAACCTTGCAGTGCCTTTGCAGGTAATTCCGGAGTGTCCGACACTTTGCTCAAAACTAAATAAAATATACTGTATTGTGTTAATCAAGCATCTTAAAAACAAATTCCTGGCGGAAAGAAAATTACACGAACGGGCATCACCAGTCAGAAACAATGGCCTGATCTGACTCGGAATGGTCACACCCTTGCCATCATGGGTTCTTTTCTTAGCATACGTCTCCAGTGCCTGCGAGAGAGGTGTAACTGCCAAAGCTACTGCAAAAGGTCTTAATCTTTGATATGTTTCTATATCTTTGGATGTTTTTTCGTCAGAATTGAGCCTAGAAACACAGTTTTTTTCTTAAAAACATGTCAAAACAAGTGTGTACAAAATGTACAAATATGTATATATATATATACACACACACGGTTTTCCAATTTATTAATCTATGCATTTACTTTTTGTTGTATTTATCTATATATACTAATATACATAAATACATGTGTGTGCGTTCTATGTTTTGCCTTCATTTTCATGGTTTGAGAGACCAAAAGCAAGCGCCTTGCAAGCGTCGCTCTTGACGCCTGTCAACCAAATCACCAAAGCGTTGTGCAGCTGTTTGACGCACGCAACTTGCACCCTGGACATCGTTCATACTCATTGCGCAACACCGGATATATAACAAAGTCAATACTAGCATACAAGTACAAGTGCATGCCAGTACAAGTCGTTTACCTTTGCAGCTGCCAGCTGCTCAGAGTGAGTTCGCATTCTGTTCTATATCAACTAAGCAAAGAATGAGGCTTGCATTCAATGCATTCAATCCAAACCAACTTCGAGCTGTGACGGAAAAACCCAATCACGGTTTAAGCACCAATATCAGACCCGACACTGCTGCTCTGACAAGCCTTCACGCAGCAGAAGACAGGAGCAAACAAGCCCAGTCCGGCCTTTCCCGGCCTGGAAACAGCACTTCCATGTACATGCACCTTCATATATATAATCTAACATAGACATACTATATACACATTTTTTGATATTATATGACATTATATTATGTTATATTATAAATATATTAAATTATATTGGATTTTATTTTATTTCGTTATACATCACATTATATCATATTATGTTACATTATGCTATGCTATGTTATAGTATATTATATTAAGTTAAAGTATGCTATCTTACATTATATTATCCTATATTATGTTATATTATGTGATATTATACGGTGTTATATTATACTGCTTGATATTACATTAAATTATGTTAGAGTATATTATCGAAGGAAGTTTAGAAGTCAAACTTCCGACAATATGGACAGAGCAGGGCAGAGGCAGAGAGAAGGGAAAAGATTAGAAGAGAGAAGAGTAGAAGAGAAAGAGTCAGAAGAAAGAAGATGCAGATGCGCGAAAAGGTAAGAAAGTCGCGAAGCACTGTGTTTTTCCAATGATTTGTGTCTCCGGAGGGTCGAAAAGTAGGCTCGCTAAAGTAGGCTCGCTAAAGCGGCGGGTGTGGAGCCAGTTGGCCAGATGAGAGATGAAAAATTGCACGCCGTTGTGGCGCGAAGCAGATTTCGAAGTCAAAATGTAGAAAACACGCCAGCGCCGGACCACTTTTGGAAGTTGAGATGTCGAAAAAGTGCACGCCGTTGTGGCACGAAGCAGATTTCGACGTCAAAATGTAGAAAACACACCAGCGCCGCTGAAGCCATTTCGAAGTCAAAATGTAGAAAACACACCAGCGCCGGACCACTTTTGGAAGTTGAGATGTCGAAAAAGTGCACGCCGTTGTGGCGCGAAGCACATTTCGAAATCAAAATGCAGAAAACACACCAGCGCCGGACCACTTTTGGAAGTTGAGATGTCGAAAAAGTGCACGCTGTTGTGGCGCGAAGCACATTTCGAAGTCAAAATGTAGAAAACACACCAGCGCCGGACCACTTTTGGAAGCTGAGATGTCGAAAAAGTGCACGCTGTTGTGGCGCGAAGCACATTTCGAAGTCAAAATGTGCAAAAACACCAGGGGTTCGGACCACTTTTGGAGGTTCAGATGTCGTTTCGCGTGGCAGGCGCAAAGGATTGTGCACCTTGTCAAAAGTGAGACAAACGTGAGGGTTTTGTGGCATTTTCAACTACAACCACCACTACACCACACTACACTCCAATACACTACACTACACTACAACTTCACTGCATTCCACTACACTACACTCCACTACACTCAATTGCACTCAATTACACTCACTTACACAACACTACACTACACTACATTGCACTAGACTACACTCAAAATCACTACACTACACTACATTACACTACACTAAAATTCATTGCACGACACTACATTACACTAGACTACACTCAAATTCACTACACGACACTACATTACACTACACTACACTCCACTACACTACAACTACAACTACACAACTACACCCCACTACACCCCACTACACTAAATTACATTGCACTACACTACACTACACTACATTCCACTACACTACACTACACTAACTACAACTACAACTACAATACTACATTTACACTACGCTACACTACACTACACTAATTACACTACACTAATTACACTACACTACACTAGACTCCACTACACTACACCACACTGAATGACACTGCAACACAGATAGACAGGTAGACAGATAGACAGATAGACAGATAGATAGATAGACAGATAGACAGGTAGACAGATAGACAGATAGATCGATACACAGATAGACAGGTAGACAGATAGATAGATAGACAGATAGACAGATAGACAGGTAGACAGCTAGACAGATAGACGGACACGAGAGAGAGAGAGAGAGAGAGAGAGAGAGAGAGCGGGAGAGCGAGCGCGAGAGCGAGAGCGAGAGCGAGAGAGAGAGAGAGAGAGATAGATAGATAGATCGATCGATAGGTAGATAGATAGATAGATAGATAGACCGATCGATAGATAGATAGATAGATACATAGATAGGTAGATACATAGATAGGCAGGTAGGTAGGTAGGTAGGTAGATAGTCAGAGAAAGAGAGAGAAAGCGAGGAGACCTCAAGCACCTTTCGGTCCATCAGTGGCTTCGCTCTGCCATCCGTGATTCACAACAACCAATCTCTCCTATAGGTTTCCTATTTTTGAAACTTCCGCCACCGCCTTGTGCGGTACTACTGGTATTATACTATCTTAAATTATATCTTATTTTATTTTCTCTTTTTATTAAACATAATGAAATATTATATGTTATATAATACTGTATTATATTTCTCTTTATTTATATTAAATATATTGTTTTATTATATGTTACTCTAGTATGTTATATTATACTATATGTTTTTGTAGTATTATATCTTAAGCTGTGTAGGTGTAAAATGTTTTTTAATACAGAGGTCTACCCTTATGCTCTCCTTGGTTCCCCTAGCATGCGTTGGTACTGGAGGTGGTGCCATGTCAGGGCATTCATCCCTTCTGAATCTCGACGGTACAATGAATGTAGGCACATAAAGTCATAAAGCCATCTGTGTCGTAGTCTAGATCATCAACTTATTGATCCTCATCTGCGTAGTCCTCCTCATTCGCACCCACATGGTCCGATATGCTGTGAACAGAACTGTATCTGTCGGACAATCTAGCTGAGGACTGATCTGGCTCGGGAGTGTATCTTGATATATCTGCTCCCGGCTTCCGAGTTGCGGACGACTGTCATGGTTAGCCTTCCCACCATCATGTCAACCGCATCATCATCATGCCAACCGCATCATCATGTCAACTACCCATCATCAAGTAGTTGGGAAATGTAACAGTTCGGAAGCCTGTGAATTTTGGGTGAAAACACGCTCGGGCGCGAAATGGCTCCTGGGGTTGCCGCAGTAGGGTCTCTATTTCCAGGGTTGCGGGCCTCATTTGCACTTGAAAATCTTAAAAAACTAACGGCCTCGGAGCACTTTTGGAAGATGAGGTCGGCAAACAGCGAGAGCTCGATTTGCAAAACGTTAAAAAATTGATGCGTTCGGAACACTTTTGGAAGATGAGGCCGGCAAAATGTGTACCAGCCTGTAGCGAGAGCTCGATTTCACACGAAAATTGCAAAAAGCGGGGGGGATCGAGCGCTGCGCGAACGTTGGTCGATTTGGTGCGACGCTTCTGGCAAGCGGGATTGCAGCTGGAGGTTGCTAAACGCATTGCAGCAGCTGCACGAACGGTAGTTTTTGACCATAGTGCTACTCTTGTGCTATTCGGGATTGCAGCTGGAGGTTGCTAAACAAATTGTACCAGCTGTGCGAAGCGAAGAATTGGGTTACAGAAGCCACAGAAGAGCTAGCTGGGAGGCAGCTCAAAGCAGAAGTAGCCCAGATCAGTGCCTGCTCAGAGAAGAAGTAGCTGAGAGAAGAGGTGCCTCAGCGAAGAGGTCGCTCAGTAAAGAAGTAGCTCAAATAAAAGTAGCTCACTCATCGATCCATCCATACAATCCTTCAATTCATTCAGTCGTTCATTCGTTTAGTCACTGATTCATTGATTCATTGATTCTTCGGTTCATTGGTTCATCGATTCAATGAACGATTGATTCACTGATTCATTGATTCAAGTGATTCATTGGTTCATTGGTTCATTGATTCATCGACTCTTGATTCATTGGTTCATTGATTCATTGGTTCACTAATTCATTGACTCATTGGTTCACTGCTTCGTTGCTTCATTGATTGGCTGATTCCTTGATCCATTGACTGATTGATTGACTGACTGATTGATTGATTGATTGGTTGGTTGATTGGTTGGTTGGTTGAATGATGGATTCAGCGTCTCGTTCATTGATTCAGTGCTTCGTTTCTTCATCGGTTCACTAGTTTGTGCCCAAACCTCCAATACCCGAAAACATCCAAACATTGGTTCATCGCTTCATTGGTTCATTGATTCATTCCGTCAGCTGTGCACGGATTCTTTCATGTCATTTCATTGGTATCTCAACAACCATTTGCTCATTCGCTGATGCATCTAACACTTCGCTGCTTCTGCATCTCAAAAAACGTTCCTACCGCCCCGGCGCGGGCCCGGCACTACTGGTATGGTATTATATGATATTGTGTGTGCGGCATGTGCCTGTGTATATCATCATGCATAGCTCCTTTGGCTTCCAGGTTTCAAAAAGAGCGTCTTGTGGTTGTGAGAGGGCCCCATTTTGGAAGAACGTTTGAAGCTTGCGACGGTTCCAAACCTAGCACTGCGACACTGTTGTGAAAAGAATGGAAAAGAAGAAATAAACGTGCAGAAGCACCTTGCAGTGGATAACAACGACATTGTTCGTGTCTTCTCTAAGAAACCTGCACATGACACAACGAAAAATGGGCCAAGCTGTCAAGATCTATTGCAAGAACGCAAACAAAGTATAACGTTTCTCAGACAAGAGCGCATAAGCGCCCGAAGAATTCTCGAGATGTCTCGAGACAGAAATGCTCGAGCCTGTGTTGCTCTTCCAGGAGTTCCACCAAATGCTGCAAAGGACAAACGGTGTGGTCGAAGAAAGTAATCCTCCCAAGGACAACAATCTGAACATATGCAGGCTTGCAGTTTCAAAGGGATGAAGTGCTGTGGAGAATGGCACTCACAATATTTCATGATCACTCATGGAGAAGCCAACAAAAGCCTTTGGTTTGCAGTTTCAGTTCACTTTAGTCGCTTTGTTTTGAAGTTTTGAAGGAATGGCGGTCTGACCTGCGTCGAACCTCTCGGAAGCACTCGTCATCGTACCTGCCGTGCGCTTATCCGAGGAACATGTGTTTTTGACAAGCGCAGCTTCATGGTGAAACGCTGCGGAACAAAAGAGGCTGGAAGAAACATTACCCTTGCCAAGTGAGTGTGGCTACAAACAAGTCTTGCAACTGAACAGGATTAGATGGCGAATGCCACGGAGGCACCTTCGACCCTCTTCCTTGCAAAGGTTGTACACCCGGTGCTTAGGGTGGCGGCTTCGGAGAAATCTTTGAACCTGGCACGGGTCAAAACCGCTGCCTCCAAGACTGTCTAAGCTGAACGTTGATTCCTGGATTTTGAGCGGCATATCTAGATAACCACACTCAACGGGACAGAGCACTTTTGCATATCTAGATTTTAAAGCTCTGATTTCTTCAAGTGTCAACTTGAAACTCCTGGGAAAGTCCTTCAATAAAATGTATCCGCTGGATCTCTACATGCCTTTTTTGTCATTTGTTTAAAGGTTACTGGATCACGCAAGGACTCTGCAAATGCTAAAGCAGCGCGAAACCAAACTAAATCGCAGCAAGACCAAGCCAAGCGACAGAAAGGAAGTAGCGAGAAGTAGCTGCATAGAATTGTTTCTGTCTTGGTGCCATCGTAACCCACAGCATTCCACAGCATGCACCCTCTTGCACAGCTCAGTCATGGCGAATTGCGAATATGGCCAGTATATCATCCAAATACAAGTGGAACCCGCACGAGGCGGGTGGCAGAAGTTGCCAGCAGCAAGGAATGTTATACAGGATTGAAAGACAAGTTATGCCTATAGGAGTTGGGGCGAAACCTCACATCTTCTCAACTCTGCCCCGTGAATTCGTCCTCATCTTGCCTCACCTCTTTTCGACTCTTCTCAATTCTTCTCAGAACCTTTCTGAACTACTCTCTTATTTTATATAATCTCTTCCCACCTTAGCTCACCTCTTCTCACCTCTTCCCAACTCTCCTCAGCGCTGCCTACCTCTTCTCAACTCTTCTCAACTCGTCTCAGCTCTTCTCACCTCTTGCCACCCCGTCTCAGCTCTTCCCACGTCTTCTCACCTCTGCTCAACTCATCTCACCTCTTCTCAGCTTATCTCAACTCTTGTCACCTCTTGTCAACTCTTCTCAACTCTTCTCACCTCTTCCAACCTCTTTTCACAGATGCTTTACGCTAAGCTTTTACACAGATAAGTTTTCGCACAGCCAGCTGTTACGCAGAAAACTTTTTACACACAGACAGCTTTTACCAGAACCAATTTTTTTTATACAGAGAAGTCTTTACACAGAGAAGTTTTATATGATTCGCATCGAGCCACAGATTGGAAATGTTTAAAATTATTTTTTTCATTTATTTTTCATTTGGGTTTTCATTTGTAACTTCATTTTTTCATTTTGTTTTTCAATCATTTTTTTGTTTTCATTTATTTTTCATTTTTTTTCATTTTTTTTCGTTTTTTGTTTCCCCAAAACTTAATTTTTTTCATTTCAAACATCATTTTTTTCATTTCAAACTTCATTTTTTTCATTTTAAACTTCATTTTTTTATCATGTTTTTTTCATTTTCCTTGCCCGTGGCACCTGAAATCCAGGAAAACCATGAAAAACAATGGAAAACCATCAAAAACAAAGGAAAATGAAAAAAAAAAATGAAGTTGCAAATGAAAAAAAAAATGAAAATTTGGACTCAAAGTTGCAGATTCTCACTCCGAACCAGGAAATCTTGAAAAACTCGAGGAAATGTTCATTTTTTCATTTTTTTCTCATTTTTTTATCATTTTTTTTTCATTTTCCTTGCCCGTGGCACCTGAAATCCAGGAAAGCCATGAAAAACAATGAAAAACAATGGAAAACCATCAAAAACAAAGGAAAATGAAAAAAAATGAAGTTGCAAATGAAAAAACAATGAAAATTTGGGCTCAAAGTTGCAGATTCTCACTCCGAACCAGGAAATCTTCAAAAACTCGAGGAAATTTTCATTTTGTTTCGATTTTGCTTTGCATTAAAGGGTCCAAAAAGACCCAAGGGTCCAAACTGGGTCCAGCTGATGAATCTCGCGCAAGCCTCGCTCATGTCCTTTTTCTCGCTCACACCCAAAATCATCCAAGTAAGGATTTGTCAGGACAAACAAATCAGTGACAAAAGGTCTGCTCAATTATGGGGCATGTTACAATTTGAATTCTCTTTTTTGATCTGTCCTGATCACATTTGCCTGCTTAAATGTATGCAAAATGCAAAATTCGTGGCATCGTCATGTTGCTACTCGAGCTTGGATGCTTTCTGCATCACTGGCCGGGCTGCTCAGCTTCAGCTCGGACACGCTCGGATGTTTTTGCTCCGTGCCCTGGACCTGGACCTGGACGGCCTGTCACGGAGAAACCGCCCGGCTTGCGACAACGGGGAGGGCACGGAGCTGGGGAGCCATGGCTGGCCAGGGGTAACACAACGGGAGAAGAAGAACGGGAAAGTGATGCAAAATGAGAAATGTCACTTTTATAGTTTGTAAACTAGAAAAAGTTGCTTTTGTAACATATTGAAATTGTAAAATTATGCATATTTGCTGAATACTTTGATATTTTTTGAAAAGTAATTTCTATCCATATTTTTTGTCCACAACCAATCTTAAAACATTCACTGGTTCATTTTCAAGGTATTGGAATGAAATTTAAAAGTTTTTTTTTCAAAATATTTTTTGTCAAAATATGTTCAAAAAACTAATTTCTATCCTTAAATTATGTCCAAAATCAGGTTTAAAACATTCAGTGGATCATGCTCAAGTTATTGGAATGAAATTTAAAATATGTTTTTTTCGATTTTTTTTTGGTCGAAATTTGGTTCAAAAATGACATTTCTATCAAAAATATGTCGTGTCTAACCTTAAACCCTACATCCGTTAATAATCATAATGCACAATATGCACATAAGCACGCTATTTCCACACAACGGGGTGTTACAACGGGGGAGACACAACGGGAGAAGAACAACGGGGAAAATGATGCAAACTGCGAAATGTCCTTTTGCGAAAAACCGCCATGCCCAAAAATATGTTTTGCGAAAATCTGGTTTCCCCAAGGATGTGTTTGCGAAAATCCTGGATATCCAGGACCGTGGTTTGCGAAAGATCAGGGTCAGATCTTTCTCAAAAGATGTTTTTACCCATGTTTTGCGAAAAACCGCCATGCCCAAAAATATGTTTTGCGAAAATCTGGCTTCCCCAAGGATGTGTTTGCGAAAATCCTGGATATCCAGGACCGTGGTTTGCGAAAGATCAGGGTCAGATCTTTCTCAAAAGATGTTTTTACCCATGTTTTGCGAAAAAACCGCCATGCCCAAAAATATGTTTTGCGAAAATCTGGTTTCCCCAAGGATGTGTTAAATGCGAAAATCCTGGATATCCAGGACGGTGGTTTGCGAAAGATCAGGGTCAGATCTTTCTCACAAGATTTTTTTTTACCCATGTTTTGCGAAAAACCGCCATGCCCAAAAATATGTTTTGCGAAAATCTGGTTTCCCCAAGGATGTGTTTGCGAAAATCCTGGATATCCAGGACGGTGGTTTGCGAAAGATCAGGGTCAGATCTTTCTCAAAAGATGTTTTTACCCATGTTTTGCGAAAAACCGCCATGCCCAAAAATATGTTTTGCGAAAATCTGGTTTCCCCAAGGATGTGTTTGCGAAAATCCTGGATATCCAGGACCGTGGTTTGCGAAAGATCTGATCAGGGTCAGATCTTTCTCAAAAGATTTTTTTACCCATGTTTTGCGAAAAACCGCCATGCCCAAAAATATGTTTTGCGAAAATCTGGTTTCCCCAAGGATGTGTTTGCGAAAATCCTGGATATCCAGGACGGTGGTTTGCGAAATGAACATTTTCTTGCCCGTGGCACCTGAAATCCAGGAAAGCCATGAAAAACAATGAAAAACAATGGAAAACCATCAAAAACAAAGGAAAATGGAAAAAAAAAATGAAGTTGCAAATGAAAAAAAAATGAAAATTTGGACTCAAAGTTGCAGATTCTCACTCCGAACCAGGAAATCTTGAAAAACTCGAGGAAATTTTCATTTTTTTCATTTTTTATCATGTTTTTATCATTTTTTTTTCATTCTCCTTGCCCGTGGCACCTGAAATCCAGGAAAGCCATGAAAAACAATGAAAAACCATCAAAAACAAAGGAAAATGAAAAAAATGAAGTTGCAAATGAAAAAAAATGAAGTTGCAAATGAAAAAAAATGAAGTTTGATGGCAAAAGGTGATGAACAAAAATGAAAAAAAATGAAGATAAAATGAAAAAAACGATAATGAAAATGATAATGAAAATGAAAATGAAAATGGAAATGAAAATGAAAATGAAAAAAAATGAAAAAATAATAATTTTTGATGGTCTCAGACTGTAGCAGTAAGAATCTTATAAGAGAAGTTTTTACACGCAGATTTGCACAAACAAGCTCTTACACAGAGCCAGCTTTTACACGCTCTTACACAGAGAGTCTGTTTCACAGAGGGGCTTTTACACAGAGAAGTTTTTGCACAGAGAAGCTTTTACACGGAGAAGTTTTTGCACGCAGAAGTTTTTGACCAGAGAAACTCTTAACACAGCCAGCTTCTACACAGAAGTTTTTACACTGATAATCTGTTTCACAGAGAGGCTTTTACACAAAGAAGTTTTTACACACAGAAGCTTTTACACAGAGAAGTTTTGGACACACAGAAGTTGTTGCACAGAGCAAGGTTTTATATACACACAAGCTGTTACACAGAGAGGCTTTTACACAGGTTAGTTTTTACACAGAGCCAGCTTTTACACAGAGAAACTTTAACGTACATAATGGCAGCAGAAATTGCAGCAAAAAAGGACGGTTTTGGAGCACTTTTCAAAAGAAATTTTGCAGCAATCACCATCGCAACCGTGATGCGGCCACTCCAGGACGATTTACAATTCTCAGCTGCAAAACACACTAGTATTACGCACGCAGCCGCAGCAGCAAGGAACCTTGACGCAGCCACCCCACTGCGATTTGCAAAAACAAACTGAGTTGCAAAACACAATGGCACAACGATGACAACAACGGAGAAAAAAGTCACCTAGACACCTCAGCTACACTACGCGCGCAGATCGAGCACGATTCGACGGCAAAGGCACGACGGCAAAGGGAACGTCCATTTACCCGGAAAAACACAGTGTTTCGCGCAAATCCTAACACTCAAATTTCATCTTGGATATAGCCGTTCCAAGGCGATCTACCTACCATGAGTTGCAAAACACTAAAGAATCGCAACGCATTGCTCAAGATCAACAGCTGCAAACTGGCATGGCACAGCATCGACAACAACCGAGAAAAAGTCACCTGGACGCGTTACAGTGCACGCGCAGATCGAGCAGGATTCGACGGCAAAGCGACACACTTAAACATGCGCAAGCAAGCCTACTTTTCTCCGCGCCGGAACGTCCGTTTACCCAAAAAACCATGTTTTGCACCAATCCTAACATTCAAGCCCCATCTTTGATATAGTAGTTTCAAGGCGGTCAGCCTCCACTCTACTCTTCTCTTCTCTGCGGTTCTCTACCCCTCACTACGCTACTGGGCCCTACTCTCCTCTTCTCCTCTCCTCTCTACTCTGCTAAACTCTCCTCTCCTCTATACTCTACTTTACTCTTCTCCTCGACTGGACTCGACTCGACCCGACCCTACGTTACTCTGCTCTGCTCTGCTCTGCTCTACTCTGCTCTACTCTACTCTACTCTACTGTGCTGCTCTTCTCCTCTCCTCTCTTCTCTACTCTACTCGACTCTACTCTACCCTACTGTGATTTTTTCTCTACTCTACTCTGCGTGTCTTCTGAGCTACTTCTCTACTTCACGAACATGGTAAGTGGACTTAATGATCTTTTGAGCTACTTCTCTGCTTCAGGAATATGGCAACTGGACTTAATGATCTTTTGAGCTACTTCTTTGCTTCAGGAACGTGGCAACTGGACTTAATGATATTTTGAGCTACTTCTTTGCTTCAGGAACATGCCAACTGGACTTCATGATCTTTTGAGCTACTTCTCTGCTTCAGGAATATGGCAACTGGACTTAATGATCTTTTGAGCTACTTCTTTGCTTCAGGAACATGCCAACTGGACTTCATGATCTTTTGCGGTACTTCTCTGCTTCAGGAATATGGCAACTGGACTTAATGATCTTTTGAGCTACTTCTCTGCTTCAGGAATATGCCAACTGGACTTCATGATCTTTTGAGCTACTTCTCTGCTTCAGGAACATGCCAACTGGACACAATGATCTTGTTCGGGGTTAATGAGAATGTGAAAGTTCGTAACTCGGAGTTTCTCTGCAAAACTTCCTTTGATGATCAAGAGCTCTATCCAAACATCCTGGGGGGTCAAATTCCTTGGCAGGTTGTGGGTGCTGGTGCGCAACCTGGTAATTAGATGTAATCAGGCTACATTGCCGACTGTTCGCAAACCTGGCTGGGACCATGCTTGCAGCATGCTCGGACTGTACCCAAAATCTCTGGGAGCCTCCGCCATCGGATTCCGGAACTGAGCCTGGCAGACTGCGATGTCTTGCTGCTAAATCTGCAGACCAAAAGGTTGAAAGCAAAGACTGATCAAAGCTGCATTCCAAAGAAAACTTCCCTCATAAGTCCTACAGATCTAGCCCGGCATACTCGGTATATCTCGGTATTACTCGGTATGACTCGGTAACTTTTTGCGGCCTGCAATTGAGGCTGTTCTCATGCCTCCAAGTCTTGTGCTGGGAAGCTCATGGCGAGAATGCGCTCTGAGATGTATGCAAGGTCCTGCAGCAACACTTGGACTACTTGATGACTACTTGGAAACAAAATTAAATAAAGCTCTGACCATCGGATTTGTTGAATGTTCCATAAGTCCATAACTTGAACTTCTGTGACAAGCATCATTGCTGGCTAAATTATCAGTGATGGGTTCCCAAGTTTCTTGGCTGTCGAAAGGATTCCAATTTTCTTGGCAGGTTCCAAACACTGACCACAACTTTCTCCCAACTAGTTTCTCTTCTGTGAACATCTGTGAAGTTCTCACAACAGGATTCAAACACAGACAACCCAGCGTCCCCGATACAAATCACGCTGTGCACCGAAAACTGATCTTTTCGTCAAAACCAACACTTGCTGGCAAAACGAATGCTAACTGATTTGATATGAGCGTGAGAGTCACGACAATCCCGACCATCCCGACCGCCCCGACCGTCCCGACCCTCCCAACAGTCCCAACGAAGAAACTCTAACAGAAACTCTAAAACAAACCCTAAAAGAACCCCAAAAGAAACCCTAAAATAAACATAAACAAATCCATCCCGACTGTCCCGACCATCCCAACCGTTCCGACCATTCATCCACGATGTTGATCCAGGATCGCCTTTGACGCTGATTCTGCGACGCTGATCCAAACCTTTGGATTGATGTTGATTCCAGACACTGCTCTGTGACGCTGATTCGACTGGACAACTTGAGGCCCAGGGGGGGGTGAACGAAAACTAAAGGTCACGTGAATGTGGAAATAGGTGAGCTTAACTTGGAAACACGCAGGGAAGTGGAAAGCATGCGCATGTCTCCGGAGCCTTTTTTGCGGCAGTGAAGTGAAACTGCGGCAGTGTGAAGTGAAACTGGAACAGCGGTGAAAAGAATTGGGGCGGAGCACGTGCGCTAGAAACGCGTGAGGAAGATAGAGAAAATAATATACAGATATAGGCATATATAAAATACATATGTATAGATATATACATATATACAAACACAGATGTATCTATATATATACAAACACAGATGTATCTATATATATACATATGAAGAAAGAAAATACAGAAAAAAAACTCAGAACACGATATCGACACAAAGAGATAGACATGCATATACAGGCACAGGAGCTGCACAATGGAGAGGTTCATATGTAGAGGGAAGTTGCATGCTGTGTTTGGTGACATCCGATGGAGGTATATAGAAATGCAAACATACACGGCATAAATGCAAGTGATCTAGGACTTTGCAGCCGGCACCGCCATTGAACGATAGGGAGGATTGTATCCGGTGCTTTTGAGCTCACTGCCAAAGTGTCAGACGATACTCATCCACAGGGGCGTCGGAAGGAGTCAAGACGGTCGCAAAGAATAGGTGTAATGTTCAGCTTTTATTATTTTCATTTGTAGAAGATGTGAACCAAAGAACATGGTTACTGTAAAAAGCTGGGGCCCTATCCAAAAGTGTAATTTTTGATGGAGCTCAAATCCTCAACTGTTGATCCGAGTCACAAAGAATTCTATCGAGTCCACTGCCAAATTGTTTGGCGAGCTTGGAATGTCTGAACCAAAGAAGATGGGTACGTGATAAAGTTTGGGCCCCATCCAAAATTATAATTTTTGATGGGGCTCAAATCTACACAGTGTTGAACTGAGTCAGAAAGAACTCTATCGAGCCCAATGCCCTGGTGAGGGATATTGCGCAAGAGTTCCATCCGAACAACACGTAATCTTCCACTTGGAGTCGCAAAACATTTGAACTAAAAAATATCAGTACTCTATAAAGTTTGGGCCCTATACGAAATTTTAATTTGTGATGGGGTTAAAAGCCTCAACTGTGGATCTGAGTCACAAAGAATTCCATCGAGCCCACGGCCAAATTGATCGAAGCTCCGGCGAGCTTGTAATGTCATGCTCTGATGAAGCATAGGGTGCAAGAGTTCTATCCGAACAACATGTAATCTTCGGCTTTGAGTCGTAAAATATCTGAACCAAAGAAGATGGTTACTCTCTAAAATTCGGGCCCCATCCTAAATTATAGTTTTTGATGGGGCTCAAATCTGCATAGTGTTGATTTGAGTCACAAAGAACTCTATCGAGCCCACTGCCAAATTGTTAGAAGCTCTGGCTAGCTTGCAATGTCATGCGCTGGTGAAACATATTGCGCAAGAGTTCCATCTGAACACTTTGCAATGTGAGTCGTGAAACATCTGAACTTGAACCAAAGAAGATGTTGACTCTATAAAGTTTGAGCCCCATCCAAAAGTATAATTTTTGATCGGGCTCAGACCTACCTAACTGATCTGAATCACAAACAAGTCTATCAAGTCCACGGCCAAATTGATCGAAGCCCCGGCGAGCTTGCAATGTCATGCGCTGTTGCAGCGTATTGCGCAAGAGTTCTATCCGAACAACATGTAATCTTCGGCTTTGAGTCATGAAACATCTGAACCAAAGAAGATGGTTACTCTACAAAGTTTGGGCCCCATCGGAAAGTATAATTTTTGATGGGCTCAAATATACAAACTGCTGCAATCCTGAGCTAGAGAGTTACAGAGGGACCGCCCTGGCAGGATTTGAGCCCGTGACCATCTGCTTCCGAGACTGCTTCAAAATGCCCCGGGAGCTTGGGGGGGGTTCGAGCGAAAAATCACTGTGTTGGACTCAGACCTGCCCCTCCCCTTGCTGAAGCAAGAGTAACTCCAGCTAGCTACCACTAGCTTTCATGATTTCTGACCCGGAATTTACTCCCTGATGAATATGCTGTTTACCAACAATATCCAACAATGGCCGGCTGCCAAGGCAAGATAAGTGAGATGTTCAACGACAAACATGCTGATTCCATGAGTCTAAATGCATGATATTGACATGTACATATGTATATATGGCATTATATGCCTCTATATATATAACATACATTATGTATATACCTGTACATTGTATAATATATATATACATATATTATAATATATATATATATATTACATGTGCACAGTGTATAAAATACGTATACAATAATATTCATATGTGCGTGTGTGTGTGTGCGTGTGTCCGGATATCGTGTTATACCATTAAGTTATACCATTTGTCTGGCGGACAGGCTGGCTTCTTCCCAAACGGTTGCCAAATCTGCCAATGGGGGCAGCCGGTCTGAGCACACAGGGCCCTGACTCTTTGCTTCAAAAATCGGGCTGAACATTCTGGGTAAAGACGTCTTGCTAAAATTCAGAGAAACCTTACCTAGCCGAACCAGTTGGTTAATTTGGCCCTTGCTCCCAACAATCATCTGAAGGGTGTCATGGAAACTAAAATGTGGCATTTGCAGAATGTTGTTCGCACCCCAACATACCCCAACCATGTGTCAACATTCCACTCGATCGCTCCAGGAGCGATCCATGTCAATCTGCCTATCACTGCACGCATCGCACTCAGTTTCGGCATGTGGGTGCGACGAACTTACAGGAACTGGATAGCAAGCTCTGGGGGCCACTGGTCATGAGTCAACTATCTTTTAGCATCTCCCAAGTCACAAGACCGACCTCCCGCAAAAAACAACTTCTCAGTATTGAGTTCGGGTGTATTGAGCTCGGATCTTTTTCATCCGACACCCGCCCAAGAAAGCAACCTGTCCAGATCAAAGTCACCATCTCTGTACCTCTTTCTGTTCCTAAGGCGCTGCGAATTCTGTTCAAGGCAAATCCTAACCAAAACCTACCAGTCAGTATCTATCTCAACAACTGATTCCAGATGATTCCAGTGAAGCAAACACACAAATGAATCTCACCAAGAAAGAAGAAAAAGCATGGGATTGGGGAGTACTGCATGTTTAGATCCGCCAAATGAAGATAGAGGCTTCCAATATGTAACTATTTGGCGGAAAAAGGCTTCTCGGTGTATAGTTGGTTGCTTTATTTGCTCGAAAGTCCAAGGCTCTTTGAGACTTGCCGTCTTGCGCACTGAGCGCAAGCGAGCCAACCATGAACCACGAACCTGGCACGGGTTACATGAGGTCCAGGGATGCCCAGGGATGTCCAGGATGTCATCATTACAAGTTGCTAAGAGTCTGCTAAGAGTCTGCTAAGCTGGACTGGCTGATGTTTGAGTTTTGTTTCGGGTGCTGTGAGGCAAAACAATCAGAACGAATGTAAACTGATGGGGATTCCGTAAGTAGACTTGACCAGGGGAAAGTAAGGCCAAGTGTGATTTCGAGACAGGCTGCATATGGCTGCATAATCATTATGCTTCGTCTCAAGCTAATAATACTAAAGAACCGCCATGGCAACACATGCTGTGCATGCCGAGAACATGGGTATGTGACGACACATCTCTACAGTCTACACTTGCATTGGTTACAGAAAAGGGGCAATGTTTTGGCGACACAGCATCCCGTAGCCTCGGCATGATCAACGACAGTACCTGAGCTGAACACTCTCACAGCATTTCCCCTCCATCTCTGTCCCCTCCATTTGTAGATGCAACGTTCATCAAGGTCAATAAAGATGAAACTCCCCCACTCCATGTCAACGCTCTCAAGGTTCGTCACGACTTGCTGGTGCTTCGGCCGGTGCCGTCCACATTTCAGTTCTGTTGACACCGGATTGAAGACTGCAATGAGCATTCAATAACGGCAAGTTTTCGAACCAAATGAACCAACATCACCGTAGCATCACATGATCAAATGCGAACGGGCAACAAAGCAGCACCAGAAAAGGAGCTGTGCCATTGCCCTACTCCTGAGAACAACTGACAGATTCAAATGTGTTTGATCAGCTGCACGAAAGTGATATTTTCACATAATATGATGCTGGTTTATCATGAGACAGTCAATATTTGATCGAAGAAAGTTTAGAAGTCAAACTTCCGACAATATGGACAGATGAAAAGCAGAGTAGGGAAGAGGCAGAGAGAAGAGAAAGATTAGAAGAGATAAGAGTAGAAGAGAAAGAGTAAGATGCGCGACAAGGTAGGAAAGCCGCGATTCACTGTGTTTTTCCAATGATTTGTGGCTCCGGAGGGTCGAAAAGTAGGCTCGCTAAAGCGGCGGGTGCGGAGCCAGCTGGCCAGATGAGAGATGAAAATTGCACGCCGTTGTGGCGCGAAGTCCGGGCCACACTTTCGGCAGTTGAGATGTCGAAAAAGTGCACGCCGTTGTGGCGCGAAGCACATTTTCAAGTCAACATGTACAAAACACACCACGTTCGGACCACTTTTGGAAGTTCAGATGTCGAAAAAGTGTACGCCGTTGTGGCGCGAAGCACATGTCGAAGTCAAAATGGGCAAAACACACCACGTTCGGACCACTTTTGGGGGTTCAGATGTCGAAAAAGTGCACGCCGTTGTGGCGCGAAGCACATTTTCAAGTCAACATGTACAAAACACACCACGTTCGGACCACTTTTGGAAGTTCAGATGTCGAAAAAGTGTACGCCGTTGTGGCGCGAAGCACATGTCGAAGTCAAAATGGGCAAAACACACCACGTTCGGACCACTTTTGGGGGTTCAGATGTCGAAAAAGTGCACCCGTTGTGGCGCGAAGCACATTTCGAAGTCAAAATGTTAAAAACACCAGGGGTTCGGACCACTTTTGGAAGTTGAGATGTCGAAAAAGTGCACGCCGTTGTGGCGCGAAACACATTTCGAAGTCAAAATGTTAAAAACACCAGGGGTTCGGACCACTTTTGGAGGTTCAGATGTCGCTTCGCTTCACTACACTACACTACATTACAGTACACTACACTCCACTACACTACACTACACTACATTACATTACACTACACTCCAGTACACTACATTACACTCCACTACACTGAATGACACTACACCACTCTACATTCCACTACACTACGCTCCACCACACTACACTACACTACATCACATTACACTACACTACAGTACACTCCACTACACTTCATTACACTATACTACACTATCTTCCACTACACTTCACTACCTTACACTACACTACACTCCATTGCACTACAACTACAACTTCAACTACACAACTACACCCCACTACACTCCACTACACTACACTACACTAAATTACACTACACTACACTACACTACACTACACTACATTACATTTCGCCACACTCCACTACACCACACTACATTACACTGAATGACACTGCACCACAGATAGACAGGTAGACAGATAGATAGATAGATAGATAGACAGGTAGACAGATAGACAGATGGACAGATGGACAGATAGACAGATAGACACATAGATACATAGATACATAGATAGATGGACAGACAGACAGATAGATAAATAGTCAGAGAGACAGCTAGAGAAATAGATGGAGTCAGTGGCTTCGCTTTGCCATCCGTGATTTACAACAACCAACCTCTCCTATAGGATTCCTATTTTTGAAACTTCCACCACCGCCTTGTGCGGTACTACTGGTACTACATGCTTATCTGTTCTATTGTCTATAACATCTCAAAGACTTAGCATGCATGAAATAATGTATCCACACTCATGCAATGCCATGCAAGATAATTACCTACATTGGCGATCCTTATCATATTGTGTTTATTCCAAACTCAGGAACTCTATTAAATGCTGCTGTTGCAAAGTTCCATATATTGCCGAAATCTGCGCACAGAGCAGTGCTTCCCTTTGTGAAATATTGTATCAACCAAATCATATAATATACAAACATCAGATGTCCATAATACCTATCTGCACAGATGTCTTTATATGTGTCTACGTGGATACATGCATTGATGGCATACATGTCTGTGTGTGTAAATTCCCAACAGCAATGCTTGTTAGGTTTCAATCTCTGGATTTCGTACTTGGGCACCACAGATGCAAGGCTATCAAAACCGGAATGAAGCACAAGAACTTTGGAGCCCTCAACCCTCACTGCTCTTGGGTTGCAGAGATGGGCTAGTGTTTTCTCCGTCGTGCAAACACCCTGGCGAATATATGTCCTAGTAAGTCATGAGAGAATCTAAGGCGGTTCAGGAAACACAAAGATTAGATTTCCAGGTGGCACACCATACTGAAATTAGAAAAGTGAGGAAGAAGCTCTTTTGCGAATTGCATGCAGAAAATCCCGCACTCAAACTAGGAGAGGAAAAAACGTTTTGGTAGCTGTCCGAAACATAGGATGCACGTTCAGTGACAATCATTCGGTGACGAAAAACAACTCGGTGAAGTAGCTTGAAAATTACGGAAGCAAAGGTTCAAGTGAAAATGCTTTGCTGATCACTGGAAATTTGTGTAACATATCGTTGATGTTCTAAGTTGTTGCTATCAAACTTTTCATCAATACAGAGGAAATTTGACAGGATTGTGTTAGCAAGGAATTCCCTGGTCTGCCTGCTGTCTTGATATCAAAGTGGTGTCAATGAGTTGTTTGTCCGCACGTGTCTAAAGAGTTTCAGCTGGCATTGGAACCACGTTTGGGGAAGAAAACACTTCACAAGCTATGCTTTTTGGTCTGAGTTCGAACGGTCAATAAATGCAAGGGAAAATTCCAACATGCATACATGTGTGTGTGTATATATAGATAGCGTATATATAGACGGCAGTGCGGAGAAACAAGGTTTCTGCGTTTGTGGCCCACAGGCAGGTGAGGACTCGACATTGATGTCCGCGCCACAGACAAGAAATGGAAGGGTTGACTTGACAAGGGTTCAGCAGAAAAAATGCAAAATCGAAGAAATCGAGGATCGAGAATCGAGAATCGACACATGGCCTTGTGAAGCCGGTTCAGAGAAATGTATATATACACCACCACACATATACTGACTGTATATAATAATACGTATGATGCAAATATATACATTGTAGTGGTCAACACTGCGGCAACAAAAGCCCGAAATGCAGGCCACAGGCCGCAAGAAACAAGTACTCAGCACTTATTCTGACACCCTCTTGCAGCAACACTATGCAGAAACATGCAGAAACCAAGAGATGAACATCATTCCTCGTGATTTCATTGCTAGGCTCATGAAACTGCTACCATGAGACATGAAAGCCACATTGTTGGGAAACAGATACACATACACATACATGTTCTTTGATAATGAACGGTTTCAGAAAAGCAAGAGAAACCAACGAACCCGAATGCAGTCACGTAAACCACTCTTGTGAAACAGTTTTTTGAACAATTTTGTGCGTTTTACCCATTTTCCTCTGTTGCCGCACCAGTGCACTGTAGACAGTGGAAAGTGGAACGGGTTGGAGTGCCGAGTGTCGGGTGTGAAGAATGTGGAGTGTTGAGTGGGGAATGTAGTGTCTAAAGTGTGAAGTGGGGATAGTGCAAAGTGTAAAGTAACAGGTGTAAAGTCTGGAGTGTGGAGTGTAAAGTGTAGAGTGTGGAGTGAAGGGTGTGGAGTGTGGAGTGCAAAGTGTGGAGTGTAAAGTGTGGAGTGCAAAGTGCAAAGTGTAGAGTGTAAAGTGTAAAGTGTGGAGCGCGGAGTGAGAAGTGTAGAGTGTGCTGTTAAGTGTAGAGTGTGGGGTGTAAAGCGTGGAGTGTAAAGTGTAAAGTATACAGAGTGTGGAGTGCAAAGTGTCGAGTGTAAAGTGTCGAGTGTATAGTGTCGAGTGTATAGTGTGGAGCGTGGAGTGTAAAGTGCGGAGTGAGGAGTGTAAAGTGTGGAGAGTGACTTGTAAAGTGTGGAGTGTGAAGTTTAAAGTTTGAAGTGTGGAGTGCAAGGTGTAGAGTGTAAAGTGTGGAGTGTGCAGTGTAAAATGTAAGGTGTAGAGTGTGAAGTGTAAAGTGTAGAGTTTGGGGTGTGGAGTGTAGAGTGTGAAGTGTGGATTGTAAAGTGTCAAGTGCGGAGTGCAAAGTGTGAAGTGTGAAGCGTAGAGTATAAAGTGAGGAGTGTAAAGTGTAAAGTGCCGAGTGTAAAGTCTGACGTGTGGAGATTGAAGTGTGGAGTGTCAAGTGTATAGTGTATAGCGTGGAGTGCGGAATGTAAAGTGTGGAGTGTAAATTGTAACTGCGGAGTGTGGAGTGTGGAGTGTAAAGTGTGGAGTGCGGACTGTAAAGTGCACAGTGTGGAGTGTAAAGTGTGGAGTGCAAGGTGTAGAGTGTAAAGTGTGGAGTGCGGAGTGTAAAGTGTAAGGTGTAGAGTGTGAAGTGTAAAGTGTAGAGTGTGGAGTGCGGAGTGTAGAGCATGAAGTGTGGAGTGTAAAGTGTAACGTGTGGAGTGTAAAGTGTAATTTGTGAAGTGTGGAGTGTAGAGTGAGAAGTGCGGAGTGTACAGTGTAAAGTATAAGGTGTGGAGTTTCGAGTGTGGAGTGTGTAGTGTAGAGTGTAAAGTCTGGGGTGTAAAGTGTAGAGTGCGGAGTGTAATGTGCAGTGTGTAAGGTCTGAAGTGTGGAGTGCGAAGTGTGGGGTGTGGAATGTGGAGTACAGTCTAGAGTTTTGAGTGTAAAGTGTAGAGTGAAGAGTGTGGAAACAGGAGTGGAAAGTAAAAAGTGTGGAGTGTAGAATGTGGAGTGTGGAGTGTGAAATCTAAAGTGTGGAGTGTGGAGTGCAAGGTGTAGAGTGTAAAGTGTGGAGTGCGGAGTGCAAAGTGTAAGGTGTAGAGTGTAAAATGTGAAGTGTGAAGTGTCAAGAGTATAGTGCGGAGTGTAGTGTGTAAAGTGTGGAGTGTAAAGTGTAAAGTGTAGAATGTAAAGTGTGGAGCGTGTAAAGTGTGGAGTGTGGAGTGTAGTGTGTGGAGTGTGGAGTGTGAAGTGCAGAGTGTAGAGTATGGAGTGTGGAGTGTAAAGTGTAAAGTGTGAAGTGTAAATGTAGTGTGGGTTGCAATGTGTAGAGTGTAAAGTCTGAAGTGTGGAGTGTGAAGTGTGGAGTGTGGAATGTGGAGTGTAAAGTCTAGAGTTTTGGGTGTGGAGTGTGGAGTGTAAAGTGTGCAGGGTAAAGTGTAAAGTGTAGAGTGTAAAGTGCGGAGTGTAAAGTGTTGAGTGTAGAGTGTGGGGTGTAAAGTGTACAGTGTGGAGTGCGGAGTGTAAAGTATAAGGTGTGAAGTGTGGGGCGTGAAGTGTGGAATGGGGAGTGTAAAGTGTAGAGTGTGGAGTGTGGAGTTTGGAGTGTAGAGTGTGCTGTTAAGTGTAGAGTGTGGGGTGTAAAGTGTGGAGTGTAAAGTGTAAAGTGCACAGTGTGTAAAGTGTAAAGTGGGGAGTGTAAAGTGTAAAGTGTAGAGTGTAAAGTGTAAGGTGTAGAGTGCGGAGTGGAGTGTGGAGTGTAAAGTTTAGAGTGTAAAGTGCAAAGTGTAGAGCGTGGAGTGTGGAGTGTAAAGTGCGAAGTGTGGAGTGTGACGTGTAAAGTGCAAAGTGTGGAGTGTAAAGTGTAAAGTGTAGAGTGTAAAGTGTAAAGTGCGGAGTGGAAAGTGGAAAGTGTGGAGTGTAAAGTATATAGTGTGGAGTGTGGATTGTAAAGTGCAGTGTAAAGTGTGAAGTGTGAAGTGTAGAGTGTAAAGTGAGGAGTGTAAAGTGTAAAGTGCAGAGTGTAAAGTGTGGAGTGTAAAGTGTATAGTGTGGAGTGTGGAGTGTGAAGTGTAAAGTGTAGAGTGCAGAGTGTAAAGTGTGGAGTGTGGAGTGTATAGTGTATAGTGCGGAGTGTGGAGTGTAAAGTGTAGGGTGTAAAGTGTGCAGTGTTGAGTGTATAGTGTGGAGTGTGGGGTGTGGAGTGTAAAGTGTAGAGTGTAGAGTGTCAAGTGTGAAGTGTGAAGTGTGGAGTGTGAAGTGTACAGTGCGGAGTGTAGAGTGTAGAGTGTGGAGTGTGGAGGGTGGAGAGTGGAGAGTGGAGTGTGGAGTCTGGTGTAAAATGTGGAGTGTGGTGTATCGTGTGGAGTGCGGAGTGTGGAATGTAAAGTGTGGATTGTGGAGTGTACAGTACCAAGCAAAATAACGATGAAGATCTCCAAAGCGTCACGGCTGCCACGAAACACGCAACCCGTCTTCTGAAAACGACACAAAAGTACTGCGCCTGCCACACAAAACGACTTTCGACACTTTTGTAGCGACGTGAGAATGTAAGCAAGTGCCACGCCTGCCACGCACAGCGACATTACAAGCTGCTTTGACACCTTTGAAAAGGAGAGGCAGCTTCCCCCATCATCATCACTTTGAGCTGCAGGAGCTGCCATCAGCACCGCAGCTTTGTTGCCCCCGAAGGGGCAACTCCATAAATCCTTAGCCATCACCTGTGGCCGCTGCGCGGCGACCGGTCCCATGACGATGTTGCCAAATAGATTCACAGAGGTTTACGAGATTATGTCTGACCGCTTCGACCACAGTCGGGTCATCACCTGACGAACTCCAACCGAAACGGGACAGCAGGATGGAAGCAGGAGGGTCAAAGGGATCAGGACGAAGAGGACAAGACCAGGCGAGATGGAAGAATCCCGGATGATTTTCGCCGCGCCCCCAAAGACACGGTTCGTTGATGCCGGAAGAACGATGAAGCCAATGGGAACTCACGAAAGATGACAGACCCATAGTGCGAGATTGAGAACTGGAGAGAGTCCAATTGCGAGAAGCCTCAATGTCCAGCCGACGAAACGCCGACCAGTGATCAGTGAGGGATTGTTTGATTTCCTGAGCTTCATGCCGACCGCTATTGAGAAATCGTTCCCATTGAGTAGCGCGCCAGGCATGACGAAGGATGTGAGAGAGGTGATCACGATCGGACTTCGACCGACAAGGTTGGATGAGATTCAGATTCTGGGTGACTTGATGGGAGAAAACCCAAGGACGTCTGGTGGAGAAACCCAAGTTCTTGAGAGCCTGACGCAAGGTGCGGACAGGACCAGGAGGGCCATTCCAGCGAGCAATAGAGCGATCGACAGAGCTGGCAACAGCACCCAGGAGATGTTTGACAGCGAGAACTTCCAGATGGGAATTACCGCCGAGGAAAAGAGCACGGATGTATTTGTTGGCTATGAAGCATTTACCGTCACCACGGCGCACATTGGACCAAAGACGAAACGCGGCAGCGACAGTAGGGAGACGGGAGACCCAACCGTATGACGCCTGAGGCATGGCGAACATAGCAACATACAGATGGAAGATTCGAAAGGGAAATTGAATTGAAGCCAATAACGAGATGGTTCGAGAAGCCTTAGTGAGGCGTTGTTGTTCGTCCGGACACATACGACGACGAGCAACAGCAGTGTAAGCACCCAAGACACGAACAGAGGACCGAACGAAGGACGCAAGACGATCAGGGACGGGCAGTTGGGCGACTTGACAGCAAGGGAGACCTTGGACTCGTTTTCAATCAAACCGACATGACCCGACCACTGAGACCAAGCGTTCTTATGATGAGACAGCGACTCAGCAGAGGAGGAAATGACAGATCGATCATCCATATAAAGCGCGGTCCGAACAGGAACAGCTTCAGCGGGAACCGCACGACGGACGGAGTTGAGACCGCAAGTGGTCCAAAGCAGACACAGGATGGGACCGAGGGGGATCGAGCGAGGGGCCATCAAGGGAGTATCGTGGACACAACCTTGAAAACAGACCCACCGTTGTTGATTGACCCAAACATCCTAACAGACAATAGACCAGCCGACAGGCAGACCGAAGTCACGCATCAACTGAGCGGAACAAGAAGCAGAGAACGTGTCAAAACACTTGGACCAGTCCAAACTCAGAAGATAACCGTGAACAGCAAAATCTTCGATCATTTGGGCAGCAACACCTTGAATGGAAGAACCGCGGCGAGCGGCAATTTCACCAGGGATGTGTTGACGAATCCAAAGCTGAAAGCTGAGGTGGGCAAGTTTGGAACTATTCCAAATCCTCCAGAAAGTGTTCAGGACCGTAATAGGTCGGGTGTGCTGAACGGAGATGGAACCATTTTCAGATTTGCCAGGCTTGGGAAGGGTGGCCATTCTGGCTTGACGCATCTGCACCGGAGCACGTCCGGCAATTTCCCAACGCTGCGCCAATTTCACAAAGAGGGCAATGGCAGCGTCGGGAAGATGAGAAAGTTCGGAACCCGACCACCCGTCAGGGCCAGCGGATCCACGTTGTTTTCGAAAGATGGAAATAACGTGCTCAGTTTCAAGATCGGGGAACTCAGTCGGATGAATTGTGGGGAGACCCTGACGAAGATGAGCAGCGATTTGATCTTCAGGAGGAGTATGATGATTTTGCCAGAAATCGACCCAATATTGATAAATGAAAGCCGCAGCCTCACTCAAAGTTTCAGATCGACGACCCTGGGGATTGTGGTGACTGAAAAAACATTGGGATGAGATTTCGAATGGAGCCAACGACTCACCGAACGGATGTCCTGTGTCATGCACTGACGCCAGGCGACCAGGCGATGACGCTTAAGCTGTTCGGTAGCGTGGTTGATGTCGTGGTGAAGTTGGTCCAGCTCTCGGACCATGTCGAGGATGCCAGGATTGGAGATGTCAAGCTTGTGCAAGAGAGCACGATAAACTGAAGACTCAGACCGAATTCCCAGCAGATGCAGACGCTTGAGCTCGGAGAGGCTAGCCAGCCTCTTGCGCTTATGACGAAGGTGAAAAGGAGTGATGTCGAGTTCGGGGCCACGGTGGGACCACTGAAGCTTTTTGAACCGAGCCACCACACCTTTGCGACCTGGTCGTTTGAGTCGATGCGCAGCGTCAGTGGTGACAGCGTCGGGCAGATCGGAAGTTTCGGCAACGACACTGAAGGCACGTATGAAGACAGAGTTGAGCAAAGTCTGAAAGCAATCCCACTCCGATTGGACGTGGGGAATATCGGGAAGGTTGGAAATGAAGTCTGAGACCTCAGCATTAGACGTCCAAGAGTCGGAGAGGGTCTTTCGCCAGATGTCAGAGCTCAAACCTGAAGGAATGGAGAAATCCGGGGTTTGAGTCGGTTTGATTGAGGATGCCTTTGAAAGATTCGGATGTAGGCGGACACCAAGTCACCGAGATGGGAACATGGTCGGAGAGCTGAACCATCTCGACCACGACGGGGGAAAGATGATGAGGACGATTGGTGACAAAATAGTCAACTTCGCGTTGGCCTTGCCATCGAGTGCAAACAGGAAGGGTTGGGCATGATGATTGGGGTTCGAAACAAAGTACTCAGCAGTGAGGGAGGTGAGATCAGCAAGCGCAGGGCCCCTGTCGGGGGGGGCATCAGCTGCGCAGACATGAAGACCAGCCACAGCCACCACAAGCAACTGAGAGTTTTCCTTAGCAGCGGAAAAAATTGAACCTGATGAAGTTTCTTGCGAGCGAGGACAGCCACGCCGCCGTTGATACAGGGCTGATGACATCCTTTGTTTCGTCGAGAAGGACCATGCTGAGCATAGCCAATGAAACCAAGAGAGGAAGCCTTCCTGAGAAAACTCGTCCATTCGTTGGGCTTCATTCGAATTTCTTGAAGAACCAAAACGTCGGTTTGAGTGGGTGCAAAATGTTCCAGAGCACGCCAACAGCCAGGTGCTCCGCCAACATTCATGGATGTGATGCGAAAGGACCAGGATTAGACGCTTCGCCGATGCGACGTCCTTTATTTGGGTCAAACCCGAGCAGGGAGTCAACTTGCGATTTAGTTTTGCCCCAAATGGCACAGAGGAGTTTACAGTTCTTGCCAGAATCACGGATGTCTTTCCAGCGCAACCGAAGTTTTGAAACGTTGGTGAAAGAATCGCCCTTGCACTCGCCATCCCAACCCCCAGAGGAAATTCGGAGACAACGAGTGCACGTGTGAAGTGTACGACAATCCATTGTGCCGGGCCAGGTGGGAAGATGAGGACGAAAGGCCACAACATGATGTCCCGCTTTGGCCGCTGCAATGGTAGACTTATATAGTCGTGGAAAATCGCTCAGCAACTTGTTCCGGACTAAGCTTCCAAGTTTTAAGCAGAAGAGCCACGTTCTTGGGGCTATGCTTGAAAAGACGATCCCAGAGTGAGCGAGTGGCACTAGAAGCACCGCCGCCAGTCCCCCGACATTCTTGATGCCAAGCAGCATTGGAAATGCGGAGGCACTGGGTGCAAGTCATGAGCGTGCCAGCTCTGGTTTTGGCAACATTGCCCCGAGCAGGCCAAGATTTCCAGTCAGGACGAAGTATCACCAGAGAATGGTTGCCAGTGTCGAGAGGAATGGAATTGGCTTCACGAGAAAGTTTAAAAGAAAGACTAGCTTTACCTTGTTTGAGATGAGGTTGAAGATCCTTAGACTTACGGTATTGTTTAGCACGAACAGCATGCACGGCAGCAATACCAGTGTCCTTACCAGGATGTTTTTTAGCATAGTGCCGAGTGATCGCAGATTTCTTGATGTGATTGTTGATACCAGCAGGGAGACCACACTTGCAGAAAGGACAAGACCAGCAGCGTTCCTCCAGCGGGACGGCAGCAGAAGCATCGACATGGTCAGCAACGTTGGCACGGACGGAGAAGATCTTAGGAGTATGGACACCAGGGTGACGACTGGAGAGATGATTGGAGCGAGCACGCGACAGGGCAGGACCGGACGTAGCAGTGACCACCATAGCACAATGGGGACACGTCCATTGGCGTTCATTTTCCGCAATGGTATTGTTGCGTTGTTTTTGACCCCAGATACGAATTAACTGCTGACGACGAGGAGAAGCAGCAGCTTCAGGTTGGACAGACCGACCAGTACGAACATGGGATGAAACCAACTCGGAGAGGGTGTGAACAGAGGGAGTACCCTCGGATTGCAAGTCGTGATGTTTTTCTCTTCCGTTGAGACGAACGAGAGGAAGCGCTTGCAGAACACACAGTATGAACCGAAGGAGTATAGCTTCTTAAGGATTGGACCGTCCAGCACCAGAAAGGTCGATGACGACGTCCACAGTTTCTTTGAGCCAAGATGTAGGAACAGATTGACCTTCAGGAGGAACCAAAGCCACATAGTGGCGGTCAGCAAGGATGAGAATAGCAGGAGGCTTCTTCTTGTTGACACAGGCATACCCCTTGCTGAAGCGGCCTGCGATGACATATCGCTCCCACACATTTTCCTTTTTCCGCCAAACAACAATGGGCCGACCAATTTTTTCCGCAGTACTAGCGAAGGGTTTAAGTCACATCAGTTGGGCAGAAGTCACATCAACCCCATGTAACAGCGAGTTGGAAGAAAGTCACATCAACTGGGCAAAAGTCACATCAAAATATCAAAATCCCAATGGCACACCGGCTTTCAAGGAATGTTGTTATATCTCCAAAAATGAAGAAAACATTGCGCACACTGAGGTATTCACATATGTTTAAACTATGTTTTCAAAGGATATATTTAGGAATCACCATGGCACACGGCCTCCCAGATCTTTAACTTTGTTTCCTAACAAACATAGATTTTCATGTAATAGCTATGGGCAACATCATCATATCAACAACATCCGCTTGAATGTTTCATAAGTTCTGCCTTCTGTAAACATTCCCTCTCTCTGCTGGCGTCTCCCGCCCGTATCTCCCGCCAGCGCCAAACAAGGCGACCGAGACTGTTATTTTCTTTTTCGGCAAAATGTTTGCACCAGCGGCAGCAGCAGCAGGAGGAGGAGGAAGCAGCAGCAGCAGCAGGAGGAGGAAGCAGCAGCAACAGCAGCAGGAGGCAGCAGCAACAGCAGCGAGCAGCAAGCAAGCAGCAAGCAAGCAGCAAGCAAGCAGAAAGCAGCAACCAGCGTTTGCCCCGTTGAAAGAATAATGAAATATAACATAAGTTTTATAAATCAACGCAATACAAAAATTATCAAAAATTGAACTTTTTCTAGGCGCACGGCCCCAAAACAATGAAATCGTCCAATTACTAAAAGTTGTGGTGATGCCAAACTTGAACTTTTTCCAGGCGCACGGCCTCCCGATACAACTTCTACGAGCTGATGCGACTTAACGCTAGGGCTAGTAGGGTCAAATAGAATCATGTCAACAAAACATTGCGCACAGCGATGAAAAAGTGTTCGAATCAATAACCCATCAAATAAAGAACTATCAAAATCTATACGAAACACTGCGCGCACGCAGGTGTGATACGACTTCAGGTCGATTGATACGACTTAAGCCTAGTGGTAGTAGCTTGAGCAATAGGCCCATTGCACCAATGCGTAGGCTGCGCATTATCCTTGAGCCAAGCATCAAAATCAGCCTTGGAAGGGAAAAGCTTGCCGAAACGATCGGCATGTTTCTGAGCATGAAGGACTGCCTGAGAACGCAGCCAAGCTCCAGAATTTTTTGACTGATCTTCAGTGGGGGATTGAGCAAGGGCAGCCGGAGACAAATCAAAGATGCTGAGAGCACGAAAGAAACAGTCTCCGTCGCCACCTTGATCAAATTTTTCCAATTGTTATAAACAGCAGCATCGGGATCGATGATGTGATTGTCGTGACCAGGTTCAAGGGTGCGAACCTTTTTAGCCTGAGGAGGAGCAGGCCTGGAAGGAGAATGGACACCATACCATTTTCTTGAAGCACCGGTAGCCGGAGCTTCCGCTTGAGTAGATTGAGATTGAGAATCAAGAGCAGTAGCAGCCACAGTCGCTCCCCGACGGGGAGTGCGCTCACGCTGACTGCTTTTCTGATTAGGAGTGGCAGGAGGGTCATCGTCGGGACCAGCTTGATTACCATTGTCGGCAGCACGAGGAGGCTGCGAAGCAGCTGGCTGAACAGTACCCTCGCCGGAGTCGAGTTCCATGTGTTGAACATGAGGACCAACAGGATCAGTCTGAGACAAAGAAACATCAGGACCGACAGACCCGACGACCGACCGAAGGCGACGGGGGGCTTGGATGTTCCAAGAGACGGGACGAGGACCAGGGACCGAAACTTGAACATGGATGGACCAAGCAGGTTGGGCATCACTGAGTTGGACCTGGTATTGCCAAGAACTTTGTCTGATATGATCATCAGAAGGTTTGGCTCGACCATACCATCTTTTGCCCCCGCGGGTAGGTTGATCGAGGTTCGTCCATCCAACACTGGCAAGGAAGGTGGACAAAT
>CAMXCT020000527.1:81574-96574 GCA_947184155.2 Cladocopium goreaui | reverse complement strand
GAAAGTTGTATTCGGAAACTGGGATTTGTATTCTGCAACTGGCTTTCTAGGAGGAAAGGAGATGGAAACTAATGACCTAAATAAACCCGAAACCAACCCTAAAGAAACCCCAAACCAATCCTAAACAAGCCCTGAACCAACCCTAACCTAAACAAGCCCTAAAGAAACCCTAAACCAACCCTAAATAAACTCAACCCTAAAGAAAACCTAAACCATCCCTAAATGAAACTTAAAGAAACCGTAAACCAATCAGTAGTTTCTGAATACGACGGAGTAGTTTCTGAATACAACGAATAGTTTCTGAATACGACAAAATAGTTTCTGAATACGACGAAGTAGTTCCTGAATACGACAAGTAGTTTCTGAATACGACAAGTAGCTTCTGAATATGCTGACAGAGTAGTTTCTGAATACGACGGATTAGTTTCTGAATCCGACCTCCAATTTCTGATGAATCTGTAGTTTCTGAACCCAAGGAAAGTTTCTGAATTCGACTTTATTCTATCACCAGCGGCTTGACCCTCATGGAGCCGGAAAAAGCACTGCATCATCATAGAACATAGCCTATATTTCAAAAATGTTCAAAAGATCTGTGGAACTTTCAGCAAGTTGTTCTCCCCCATCTCTTAAAATACAGCACTGTGAGCCGGGATCAATATCCTGCCACTTGGGTCTACAGTCAGCACGAAGTTGGTTTAGGGAGTCTTGCACGAGGAAACTAACAAACGTGAAAGGAGGGTCTGCAGGTAACCGTTATATATAATCACGGCACTATATGTTGCGTTACAAATCGTTCTGTGATGTTCTGTGTATAGTGCGTATAGTTAATTATAGTTACATAATCCTGGACGGTTGCAATTAGAATCCGGGTTTACATAGTCTCCTAGGAGGAGACTGCGCATGGGTAGACTTTGTTCATTCCAGCACCACCTTTGCACGAAATGGCCTTCAGGCTGTCAACCCTCCGCCAACTGAGAAGTTAACCGTGGCAGTGTTCAGAGTATATGAAGCATGGGCACAGTCGCAATGGGATGGAAGTTTATGTTCCACATCATTCGGTCTTCTGGGTCGTCGAACACTAATGATTCTGCCATTTGAGAAGTTTGTCTCATGCCGCAAAGTAACACAGCTTTCAGGATCAACCCGCTATGTAACCCTCTTTGCCCTCTGCACTTATAAAACTCAAACGACTTAACGCTCCTAAGAGCTTTGTCAGAGAAAGCAGCACCTCTGGTGTCACCTGGGAGCAGGGGAGCAGTATGACCAAATATAACAGATTACTATGTAATATTATATTATGTATGTAATATAATATATATATATTACTATATTATTTAATATATTATGTAACAATGCAATATCATTGTAATATTATGTGTGATGGTTCTGACATGTTCTGATTGAACTGATCTGAACTGATCTGAACTGCAGGCTCTGACATAGTGTCTATATTGATCTATATTGTGTGCATTCTCATTGTTCAAGAGAGGGAACAGAAAAAAATGCAAAGCACAAAGGACTTCGAGTAGAAGGCTAAGAAATCTGCATGCCTCTTCCCATCTCTTCCCTATCAGGAAGATATATAGCTAGATATAGCAAGATCCAGCTTCTACGCATCAAAAATACATCGGGTCCAGACGAACCCTCAGTGCTGACAAGACACACAAGTGAGTTCCCAGAAGAGCTTCGATCCGAGCACAACTGCGGGAAACGTGGCTGCGCAACATAAAGAGTCAAATGGGTCAATGCTTGTGACGCTTTTTGTTTTCCTTGTGATATGAACTCGGTTTTCATTGGGCTCCATGGATTCCACTTTTTCTGTCACACGAATTGACCTCTAGTGACTCTAGTGGCTCGTCCAGATTTGAGCTGAATTCGGACCGTCGAAAGACATAGCTTGAGGCTTTAGAAGAAGCACTGGGGAAATTCAAGTTATTAAAAGCACTTTATTAAGACTTGAAACACTTCATCCAGGGTGGAGGCTTTGGACCTAGTGCGAATCTTGGATGGCATACCCTGCCACAATCTCAGCTGGATATGGAGTTGATTTGAAGATATTTGAAGGTACAATTCTATGCCCAATAGCACGCTCTAGAACAGGCTGCTTCAGTGGACTGGACATACTGGTATTGGAGCATGCACCGCACTAGGCTTGTCATCGCACCATTCTCTGTGCATCCTGGGAACTTCTGCAAATCAGGGTGTAGAGTCCATGGATGACGGCCTTACCATCGGATCGAGTTGACATGAAGAGGGGAGAAATGTCAACCAGTGCTCCCTGACAAAGTATGAGAGAAGGTTGATGTTCCAGACCAAACCAGTCGAAACACAAGGTGGCAAAAAAGTCTCACACTGCAGTTGACTGAAGGAGACTTGAGAAAACCACTGTAGCCATTGCAAACAAATAAGGATCCTGCTGCGAGAAAACCAGCAATGGCTACATCCTCCAGCAACTGCGAAGCACCCCCCCTCTTGTTCCCGAGAGACCAGAAAGAATGATGCAATATGATGCAATGATATACTATGATACAGTATGATATACTATGATATACTCTACTGTAGGTGATTCATTGGTGATTCTAGGTGTAGTCTCCATTTGTGCCGGGGTCAGATAATCTGTACTTCAGTTCGATATTGTTCGATTAAGGACTAGCCAGGTTATCCAGGTTCCCACCCTGCACTCTGCATGTCCTGCATGGAGATTGAATTGAAGACAAAAGCAAGGACTGCGAAAACATTCAAGAGGGTCACCAACCTGGACAGCATGCTTTCTGAGCAGGGCGCTCATGCTCTATCCATACAATGCTCACAGCTGTTCGCTTCATCTCAAAATTCCAAACAGTTTACATCGGTTTACCAACCTTCACAGCATCTCTTCTTGACCTGTTCCTTCACTTCGCTTTCCCAGCTGCTTTGACTTTCAGAGTCCTCTCAAGACCCTGCTCTCCCGAGGTTGCGACACCAGCATAAGGAAAGTTGGAACGTTGTCGAACCGCACATCCTCTTCAAGCAGGCCGTCAAACATTGACATTGGCAACTACGACAGTGGCTTTTGGAAGGGATCCCTTTTGGGGAATCGCCCAACCAGGCTTGCATATGCTTGTATAGCGCGTGAGTAGGTTGTATTTGTGGATCGACTTGACACACAGATCCTCGCTAGTCTCGAAGTTGTTCACCGTACACATCGCACTGTGTCTAGTTGTGAAGCTCTGGCTAAATTGCACCAAAATTATTTAAAACGTTACAAATATGGATACTTCAGAAAAGAAGAATGATCCTCATCTTTCCGTCTTAATTTGTCTTATATAACTCTTAATCAAGGATTGGAGCAACACAAGCTGCTGGTCCTCCCGGTTGGAGTCCAGGAAGATATCGCCCTCATCATCCTCCTCAAGCGTGGTTCAAACATGTTCAAACCGAAAAAGGCAACACCAACATCTGGGGTGAATCTTCTTGATCACCAGCAATTGCTGATCAATGGCAACTGTCTGGTCTCTCAGAGTACCCACAAACTAGTACTGTGATAAGAAACATCTTGAGGCTGGGGGGAGGCACGAAAGCTAGCAGGAGGGTACTAATGTTGTACCGGAGACCCCAAACCATGGACCAGGGGGTGTCGAACCCGGCCAGGGGGGGAGGGGGGAAGAGGGGATATGACATTGAAAGTTTCAAGGACTCGAGGAATTCAACGGTGGTGCCCCTATTCCTTGCACAAGCTAACCTGCGTGATTCTGGACAAAATGCTCCGGATATGTAAGTGACGACTTTTACACCCAAAGTCATGTCATGGGTTTTGCATACGGCTATTGTCTTGTCAAGTTGCAGAGGAGTTCTGCCAAAAAGCCTATAAGTCTAGCAAGTCAGTTGTCTTTGCAACAACTGCAACACCTTCCGCCCTTCCCTCAAATCCTCCCAGTGAGGGCAAACACAGTTCATGGATCCAGAAGCGCCATGATGACAGCAAACAAAGTGAAGAATCTCTGGACACGCCAGATTTCAATGCTGGATGCCCAACACATTCGCTGTGGTCATGATTTCATTAAAGGGTGGTACGTGCAATTTACATCAATTTACTCGCTTTTCAACATGTCTTGTCAGTCTGACTCAACCTGATTCTCTGAATGTACGGCCTGGGATACATGTCCCTCTACAGCTTGAGTCGAGGAATTGTCCATGGCCGCTCTTCATGAATTCTGGCACGTTTCAGGAGGACTTTCTCATGCAAATCGCAATAGTGGTGTGCATTCCATGTGCACAGTATCGTACAAGTGACTTTGGCGCATACGTTTTATAAAGTGTTATATGTCATATCAGTGTAGAATCAGCAGAATAGTCGGCACTCAAGTTCAAGATAGTTCAAGTATCTCTGGAAAGGCGGTGACAAAATCGAGTAGTAAATCGAGTAGTATGTACTTGAATATCTTGAATGATCTTGTACTTGTGGATCCATGCGGGAAATCAGCTGTTGACTCAGGTACAGGCTGCGCGGCACTCGAGGGAGCCTGCAACTTTCGATGGGCTCGGTCGCTCAGTCTAACAAAAGAAAACATATTAAACCTGCATGCTGCATGCAAGCTAAGACAAAAAAATGTGTGGGTTTCTATCTTAGGGCTAGCTTTGCGTTCAATGTTGTTCGGTGTCTACTTCGCGACTAGGTCGAAGTTGTTCACCTCCTGGAAATGTTTTACACAGTCTGAATGCTTTCAACCACTCCAAAGACATGGGGAATGCAGCGGTCCAAGTCAAACGGACAGCAATAAAAATGCAATCCTTCCAACTGAGGCAACAAATCGCAAGCGATGAGTTCTCTGTTCTCTCTGTTCACTTGTTGCTAGAATGCTTCACTGGCATTTGCAGCACCTGTTGATTCTGCTTTCCCAGCCTGCATTCGCAGCCGGTTCCTCCTTCGAGGGGCGTATGGCTCCGGCACCTTCTCCAGATTTGGATTTTGGAAGGCAAAACAAGTCCAGCAGAGTTGAAATTTGCAGAGAGAAACCGCTTGGAACTCTTTTGTCAAATCGCTGAAATCATTGAAATCTCGTCGTTTTCTGTGTGACTGCCCCGCCAGTTTCGGTAGGGCTGCAACGTCATATAATTCTACATATTGTACTTCCGGCCCGAGTCAAACCGAAATAAGTCTATGACTACGACGTTCTACATCGTGTTACGATGTCTTACTTGCGTTTAGCAAAAGAATGTGTGTGGTCAAACGAGCTCAGTTGCTCCCAACCACATCGAAGGTGATCGCTTCACCGTTCTCCGCACGGGCACAAAGGTCAGCTACCTGCGGAAGAGCACAGCATAAAATGCTACAATCCGAACAACCGGCCATGAGCATGCAGACTTCGAAGGCTTCCCCACAACTTATGATACAAATGTGTTTGTCAAACATATACAATCATATACATGTCTATATGTACATATATATATAATTATATGGGTATAGTCTGGTTAAGAGCTCTTTGCAGTGTTTGAGAACTTGTCATCGAATTCATAAGTTGTCCACGTTTGCAAGAAGTTGTGCACGTTTCACAGAAGTTGTGCACGTTTCACACGCCCCCCCTAATAACGTGCGTGTTGAACTGCTGTGGAATGGACGGCTCTCATTGGGGCTCTTAATCAGACTATCCCGAATTGTGTGTGTATATATATATATACACTATACACATATTTGTACATATTTTATATAAATATAAATATATATATATATATATACGTATATATATTATTGCGTACATATACTATGTAATTTTTGTATATTCAGACACACATGCACATACACATATATCACATATGCAAATACAGATATATATAATTACCGGGCAAACAACAACAACAACAACAGCAACAACAGCAACAACAACAAAAAACAACAAAAACAACAGCAGGAACAACAGCAGGAACAACAGCAGGAACAACAACAACAACAACGACAGCAACGACAGCAACGACAACAACGACAACAACAACAACACCAACAGCAACAGCAACACCAACAGCAACAGCAACAGCAACAACAACAACAACAACAAGAACAAGAACAAGAACAAGAACAAGACACAAAGGCAGAGATAGAGATGGATTTCCCACCTCCTGATGTTGCTGACGCTCCTTATTGGTCTTGCCATTAGCCATGCACCAGGCCGCTCCACCTTTCTTCAGAATGGCACTCGCACAGTGTTGAAGTGTCAAGTATATTACCATGGCATACCATGGCTGCTTGTCATGTTTGATCTAGAATGGGGCAAACGAACATACCATCGAATCAAAATGTGGCCATGCGAACGGGTCCAGAACAGTTTGAATAAAAACTATTGACTTGGTAAAGTAAAGGTTAGTTCACATTGACAATACTGCACAGCTTCTGCTGGAAATGACTGAACGAGGACTCGTACAGGTACAAAAAAAATCACATGGTGTGATGTCTGATTCGCCGTTGTTCAGAAAAAAAACGTTAAAAACCGTCAGATATCAATCCTTCTAGAGCTGTGTCACTGGCACAAGGGAGGACATTTTGGCATTCTCCTCCAATCCCTGGCAGGTTGGGGCGTTCATATATCTTTCCGTCACTATATGAGAGAGAGAGAGAGTCCTACAGATTCTACACATATTCTGCTACCCTGTGGGTACAGAGGTATGGGATGATGACAAAGGCGTCAAGCATTTCCCAGAGGGTGCTTGTTTGACTTCGCTCAAAAGGTTATAGAACACGTTACATCCACTTCGGGGCAGGATTGCAGGAAGACTAATAGAGTTGTACAGGTTACTTGAGAGACCAATGTCTCTTTGTGTGTATGTGTGTATGCGTGTGTTAGTAGCCATTTCTCCTGTTTCCCAAGCATATTTATGCATCTTTCCTCCTTTCTTTCGCCCTTGTCCTTTGCCACATACTGCCTCCCGATGCAGATCTCGGGTTTTATATAATGTTCATCTCTTTGTCTCCAGAAAGACTGGATAAAAATCCCAAGGTTTTCATATTCAAATACCGAGATACCGCAAGCTTGGAGTTTGGGCTTCTGCAGTAAAGCTTTTGCTATCTTCGTCAGACTGCTTTTGGAAGGAACAATCGCTTCAACATACTTCAACTATAACTTTGGACTAGGAACGTGACTAGTAGCTGTTATATATCATATCACGCACCCCAGCTAGAAACGACGGCAAACCATGGCCCAAGATCCGGACGCTCTGCCACGTCTCTAGCGGACTGATGTGCAGATGTCCTCACACAAGCGGCAAGCGCGTCTTGTGACTTGGTTCCTGATCTCTCTCTCACTCTCTTCATTTGTCTCTTTGTGTCACCTCCCAAAGAACAATATGAAAAAAAGATTGACGACGCAAGAACATCCACAAATCCAGCAAAACAAGAGCAAGTATAGCAAGTATCGTTTGCCACATTGAAGAGAAAACACAAGGAACATAGCGGCTAGCAAGGTACATATACAGAAAAACAAGCAATGAAAAACAATGAAAAATGTTGTTTTAAAAATGAAACGCGAGGAAAATATAATGCGAGAAGGTGTGTGGAAGCCTGGGTTCCCCCTCGAAACCTGGGATTCAATGAAGTGTCGGTCAAGTAGGCAATCCGGGTTACCTGTGGCAATCTCTTACAACAGACTGCTTACGTATCCCTTGTAATCTCTTGGAGGTCCTTGGATATCCTTGAAGAATGATCTGATGTTCGTTTGACTGGTACATTGCTCCTCGCTGAAACAATCTCAGCGTTTCGGGCCAGCAGGAATTGGGCCTGGCAAGGTCGAAAACACAGGACAAACTTGATTCGTTGCATTCATATTTCAAAAATGTTCAACAAACGCACAATGAACTTCCCATCACGGCAAGTTGAAGTTGAAAACAAAACAAAATAAAGTCCAACATAGTCCAACTCACTTGGACTCTCTCACCTTCAACCTGATGCACTGTCAAGACTTGTTTTTCTTTCATGTTCTTTGTCGAGTATATTAGCACTGCATTAGCACTGCATTAGCACTGCATTAGCACTGCATTAGCACATCACAGAGGGCCTGCTGTGGCCATCCAAAAGCCGCCGCTTTGTGCAAGGCGGTGATTCCAATCTCTCCTGCCTATCCCCCAGATCAGAAGGGCACGTGGCTTATGTTGAGCAATCAAGGCCGATCAACCCCAATCTCACAGTAAGTTCAAAGATACGTAAAGAGTTGCAAAGCTGTGTAAAGAATGTGAGCAGAAAATACGTTGTGAAGAATTGGAAAGGGTCTCCCCGGTTGACTTTGTTTACTTTTCGTGCTTTAATGTGTCTTGTCCAAAACTCCGCCGCCAAACCCCGCTAGAACGGCCTCAAAGGCCTGGCAGCCAAATCCTTCGTACTTCAGCCAGAACTCCTGGCCACTTCAAGTTTGGTGCTTGTGTCCATACTGCAGAGATCTGCGAAGAAATGGGTGATGGGATGATATTCACAAGGAATCACAAGTAATCACAGGTCAAAGTTTAGCAAAATGCAAAAATGATATAATATGATGTATTTATAATATATATATATATTATATATATAATATACATGTATTTATGGAGTGTCATCAGTTTCATCCACTTTGTTGTGGTATATTTCAACCTGACACGTTAGCTGTCCTTCTTTGGCATACAATGAAAAACACAAAGCGTTGTGACACTGCGTGGTTCTATGTGCAATCATCCTGGCAGCTACACCTCGAGCTTTTCCAGATCTAATGGATGGATTTTGACACATCTCGACAAACAAAAAACATTGAAAACCACTTTCAGCAAATCAATTGCCCTCAACGCATGATCCCTCTGGCCTCTGTATGATTCTTTGGACGACCCCGCTTTGCGAACCACTTCTCGCCGCGAGCAAAGCTGCCGTCCGGCAAATGCGGCATGAACTCACCGATCGCGAACCCTCAAATTCAGCCACTGGCAACACAAATGCATTGCTCGATTGCTCGATTGCTCGACATCAATATGGTGGTCGCTTGGAAAAGTAAGAACATTCGACTGGCTTCTCTGCTATGGTCACAACAATTCCTCCATTACTCTGGGAACCCTGGAGGGCCAACATGGTGATGCATTTGTGACATGTTGTGAATGTAACTGTCTCTCTGTGTTTTGTCTGTCTTTGCAGACTCTCTTTGGCTACTTGGTGTCCCATTCGTGCATCATCTGTTCCTTTGTTACTGCCCCTTCGGCAGCAGCCAAATGCATCCAAACACTGCGTTGGAGCCACATGCCAAGGTCTTCGAGAACATCAATCTCATGTTTCATGTGTTTAAATGTGTTTAGCGTGTTTGAGTTCTTTGGACATCTACACCCCAGTGGGTTTTAACCACCGTTTGCTATGTAGATGGCTAGGTTTGGTCCTCGGTGGCCCAGTCGCACTAAAAACAAATTCTGCGCAGTGTCAAGCGCAGAAAGCCCCTCAGAATTCTCCGAGAACACAGAAAGTGCACCTGCTTTCGATGCGCCGAAACTCCGCGATGTAGGACGGGAGCCTGGTTCAACACAAAAACAGCACCACGAAGGCTCAATGGGCCCGGCCAAGAACCAAAAGCAGCCGGAAACGCACGTATATAAGTGCAAGAAGGTTTGAAGATTAAAAAAAAAGACGATTGAAATAATTGATCATTGTATAAGTGTAAGAATTGTGTATTATGCAGACTAGGCTGAGTCGTATGCGAAATATACGCAACGGTGCTGAGGTGTTGCTCTCATAGGGCTGTCTGAATACTTCCCCTCAAAAAAAAGGGAAATTCAAGACTGGTAAAGAAATGCATGTACCGATATTTCCAATTGCGTACAAATTCAGAGATGCCTGCACACAAATGAGGCCTGCTGAACACATGATAATGGGTTCCTTTCCCTGTGTGATTACTGGATAGTGTTTTTATACCCGATGTCAATATCACATGCAACGTTGGCAATCACATGTCGATTGGATTTGCGTGGATGTTTGACATATCCATCACCTCTACTTCAATTCTACTTGCCGTGAGGTGCAATTATTCTGCAATACTAAATATTTCAATCCACAATTGATGTGATGTTGCAATAGCACTCCCACTGATAAACTGTACCCACAAAAGTAAACCTCAAATGTGCAGGTCGTTTTGGGGTTTACCACATGATCGGTGGTGTGTCACATTTTAACGTTGACCTGTGCATCAAAGTCATTTCAAACTGAGAATTTTGATGCGCAAATACACCTTAATACAAACCTCTCGATATGTCGCAATGCGTAATAAAGCATAATAAAACTTCAGTCCTGTCCTGGGCGTCGCTCTTGCCGCCCAGGAGGGCGTCTTGGATGCGCACGGCGAGAGAAAACCAGCCTGGATCGGAATGAATAGTTGGGTCACTTTCAAACGTCCAAAGGTCCAATCGAACCAGGAACAAAAAGGACTTATATATATATTATATATACTTTTACTATCTTTTATTAAGGCAAATCGCGTGAAGAAAACAACATTTTACAAGCCGGACAGCGCTTCCTCCCTATCCTCCTCTTGATGCTCTTGGAGGAAACACGTTTGAGCCAATGTGACTCGTCTTGGAGGGGGTCCAAACCAGAACGATGAAATGTCCGCATCTTTTTCAAAAGCCTGGGGGTTCGTCAGTCTCTTTTTTTTCGTTGTGCGCATTGGGCCAGCTGGTGGACCGCTGCAAAATGCCAAGCAGTCCAAGCTAACAACCAACACCGGGCAAAAAAAGGAATATGTCGAAAATATATTGTTCGGTGCTTTCTACTAAGCTGCACCTAATACCCAGAGCACGCCTTGGGCCAGCTTTGGGACCGACAATCACCTGGAACTTACACACGCTGTCACAGTGTTGGTTGCTAAATTTTCTTTGATCCCAATCCTCGAAACAGATTCTGTTTTGGATGCACATGCCAACCATGCCTTGCTGGGAGCGAATACTTTCTCTCCCTGCGCGACTGGTGCAAACTCCATCTAACTTGGGACAGTGGCTGAAACTGATCTTTGGTGGCTACCTGTTTTGTCTGAGAATGATAATTCTGATAAACTGGTTGGACATCTTCCAGCCTCAAAACGACGTCGGGCGTTTGGCCACGCCTGCGGGGGTTTGCTTGGCCGCCCCACCAATGTATGAAAATTGCCCAACTTGTGCATACCAAAGACTTCAATAATAGTGTCTAGCGATCTTAAATTTCGTCCCAATGTATTCTGTGCATCATTGGGGCACGCATCCCAAATGTTTGCGACAGTCCTGATTCCCCGGTTCTTTTTTGCAACTATTGACGCTGTGCAAGCTTCCCTTCGGGAGGCTGCGACCAATGTACAAAAAAAACTACCTACCAGCATTGTTTGTTTGCAAGTCTCAAGACTGAGGATCCTGTTTTGCTCTAGCACGTTCCATTGGTTCCTGTGACAGTTGGAAGGACTTCCCAATGCACGCTGTTTCTCAACTGCATCTGCTACAATTTGAGGAGCCTCTCTTTTTGAGAACTGTCTGCCAACTGCAGCCGAGTGATTGTAAAAAAAAATCTTCTCGCCAGCCAATCCCACAACGTTCATTCCACGCAGATCAGCGCCAGGGCCTCAGCCCATCGCGGTACTAAGTACAAATATGTGCATATTTATATATATATATATAGACATAAACATATATATATATAGACATAAACATATATATATATAGACATATACACATATGCACATATACACATATACATGTAGAAGGAGGCACGTAGATAAACGCCCTTGGTTTTTTTGTGCATTTTGGCAAATTTCTGGGGTTGGGGGGGTTGGGGGGGAGGATGGGGGGGGTGTAATAACGTTCTTGTCGCGTGCTTCTTTAACAAGTTTTTGGATCTTCTGACACGCAACTAACATGTTTTTGGAACATGTGGCACGCTCTTGATGCTACGTTTCTAACATGTTTTTGGAACTTCTGACACGCTACTGTAACATGTTCTTGGAACTTCTAACGCGCTACTGTAACATGTTCTTGGAACTTCTGACACGCTTCTAGCATGTTCTTGGAACTCCTGACGCGCTACTAACATGTTCTTGGAACTTCTGATGCGCTACTGTAACATGTTCTTGGAACTTCTGACACGCTTCTAGCATGTTCTTGGAACTTCTGACGCGCTACTAACATGTTCCTGGAACTTCTGACGCGCTACTATAACATGTTCCTGGAACTTCTGCCACGCTACTATAACATGTTCTTGGAACTTCTGACGCGCTACTGTAACATGTTCTTGGAACTTCTGACACGCTTCTAGCATGTTCTTGGAACTTCTGACGCGCTACTAACATGTTCTTGGAACTTCTGACACGCTACTATAACATGTTCTTGGAGCTTCTGACACGCTTCTAGCATCTTCTTGGAACTTCTGACACGCTTCTAACATGTTCTCGGAACTTCTGACACGCTACTAACAAGTTCTGGCACACAATGTGTCGTTCGTTGGTGGCACAGTCTTGAAAAGACATTGCCTGTTTCTCTCCATATCAAAGACAGACATGGAGGTGGCAATAGGAAAAAACTAATATCGTATGTTTTGGGCTTCGTGTGGCGAAGCAATTTGGGCAACCATGCCAACTTGACCAAAGAGTTGGGAAAAATCATGCAACTTGGGACACACAGAACGAGCAAGAGAGAAAACTACTTTTGAGCAAACAGGAGCCTCGGATGATAAATAACAACTAGACGACGGATGGCCCGAGAGCGTAGAGGAGCAGGGTCTTCTCTTGTTAGTATGGAGACACCATATTACAAAACAATATATTAAAGATGTGTTATAGGCAGTCGAGAAGAGGAGTATCAAGACAATATAGCACAAGTACAAGGCAATAGTTTGCATCGCAAACACTTTTACACACAGCTTTTACACACAGACGTTTTTACACACAAAAACTTTTACACACAGCAGCTTTTACACACAGAAGCTTTTACACACAGAAGCTTTCACACACAGAAGTTTTTACATAGAGGCACTTTCACACACAGACCCTTTTACACACAGACGCTTGTACACACGGACGGTTTTACACACAGACACTTTTACACACAGACGCTTTTACACAGACGCTTTTACACACAAAGCTTTTACCCACAGAAGCTTTTACAGACAGAAGCTTTTACACACAGACGCTTTTACACAGACGCTTTTACACACAGACACTTTTACACACAGACGCTTTCACACACAGACACTTTTAACAAAGACCCTTTTACACACAGGAGCTTTTAAGCAGACGCGTTTACACAAACAGATGCTTTTACACACAGAAGCTTTCACACACAGCACACAGAAGCTTTGTACACAGAAAAAATCGCAATTTTACCTCCGTTTTTGGCAATCGACCTTCATTTCGTGCGAAAGGGTTGCAACGGGAACCCGGAAATCGCAATTTTACCTCAGTTTTTGGCGATCGAACCTCATTTCGTGCGAAAGGGTTACATCGGGAACCCGGAAATCGCAATTTTACTTGGGTTTTTGGCTATCGAACCTCATTTCGTGCGAAAGGGTTGCGCGGGACGACTTGAACTCGCACTTTTACCTCAGTTTTTGACGATCGAACCTCGTTTCGTGCGTAAGGGTTGCGCCGGACACCTGCAAATCGCAATTTTACCTCAGTTTTTGACGATCGAACCTCGCTTCGTGCGAAAGGGTTGCGCCGTTGCGCCGGACACCTTGAAATCGCACTTTTACCTCAGTTTCTGGCGATCGAACCTCGTTTCGTGCGAAAGGGTCGCGCGGGACGACTTGGGAATCGCAATTTTACCTCAGTTTTTGGCGATCGAAAGGGTTGCGTTTCGTGCCGTCTCGTTGGCACTGCCCCTGCCCCCGCCTTCAGAAGAGAAATAGAAAAGAAGGAGAGAGCGAGAGGGCAAGAGGGCAAGAGGGCAAGAGGGCAAGAGGAGAAGATGTGAAGATGTGAGGATGTGAAGATGTGATGAAGATGTGAAGATGTGAGGATGAGAAGATGTGAAGAAGAGGGCAAGAGGGCAAGAGGCCAAGAGGGCAAGAGGAGAAGATGTGAAGATGAGAAGATGTGAAGATGAGAAGATGTGAAGATGAGAAGATGTGAAGAAGAGCAGATGTGAAGATGAGAAGTTGCAAAGATGAGAAGATGTGAAGATGAGCAGATGTGAAGATGAGAAGGTGTGAAGATGAGAAGATGTGAAGATGAGAAGGTGTGAAGCTGAGAAGATGAGATACGGACCCCCACTATTGGAAGAACCCTGCGCTCAGACGCTCTCGGGAAAAAATGCTGTAGATACCAATACACATTACACATGAATGTGCTAAAACCACAGCGAAACGCTACTTTCATTATCACTGAGCACACAAAGTGCTGTAACGGTTGCACAATTTGAACATGGCGAAATGCCAAAATCAACAAATAACCCAAGGGCAAATATCCGCGTGTGACCATGTAGAAATACATATACATATATACATATATATATATATATATATGCATATGTGCATCTGCATATACATATACAACTGCACATATATACACATATTTGTATATATATATACGTATGTATGTATTTACATTTGTTTACATATATATATATATGCATATATATATATTGCATATACATACATATATATATACATATATTTATTTACATATTTCTATATCTACAAATATATACATATAAAAAACATTTTTATATATATACACATAAATCAACATGTATATGTATAAATATTTACCTATACACACATACGTATATGTATACATTTAACATGCATATGTATGTACATATATGAGCCATGGTCAAGACACTGTATATGCGACGTGGGCACGGTTCACGATTTCTTTCGAGCAGTATACCAGCCCAAAAAAAATAAGTAACCTCCAGTGATAGGGGGCAATCATCCCTTCATGTGGGAAAACAATCCGATTTGCGGCCATATAATATATATATATATGTACACATATATATATATGTACACACATATATATATAAAGTGTATATAGACTTTTTTACAAAAATGAAAACACATATATACTATCAGAATAT
>CAMXCT020000527.1:61574-76574 GCA_947184155.2 Cladocopium goreaui | reverse complement strand
CAGGAGTGAGGCATGGCCACATACAATGGACTGTCTGCCTTCGAGGAATGATACGGATTGAAAACACATGTCATCACTTCACGCACTACCAATGGAAGAAATGAATATGAGACAATTTTTGTCTGCGCATGGCCTGGGAGTTGTAACCCTGAAACAGAGTCGCTTGCAATTGAAAAATCCGACTTAGTGGACTCAGTGAAGTTGCTGGCTAGACTCTGCATACTCTGCTAGACATTTTTGTCACTCTTTTCTTCCATGGAAGCGCAACAACTTTTGCGTCAGAGCTGGCCGGAGTTCTCTGCACGATACCTGGAATGCTCAAGCCAAACCTGCTTCTGCGTGTCAACTTGCTGTAAACACGCCCATCCTCTACCTGATACTTGCAACCCCCTCTTTTCAGGAATCCGAGAATCGCATTACATCCGCTTATTTGCAAGAGGCGTTGCTAGGGTGATTCCAATGTCGATGTCAATATCTGCTGTTCGTGACAGGGCCAGGAATGGTGCTGAGTCAGTGTTTTCATTTGCATTACAAGCGTTGTTTGCGTTCTTGTCGGAGGTGGCACTCGCGCCGGCAGCAGCAGCATTGGTGGTGGTGGAGTGGCGGTGGTTCTCTTGGGCAATTAAATACAGCAGTCTGATAGCATGCATGAATCAAAAAGGGATCTTACGTTAAAGCTCTCCATGAGCACCCTCGACAGACACCGAAAGCAAGTGCGATTTTAGGAGAGAGCTTCCCATTGGTGTAAACATCCAAAACACAAGGAAGTACGTACCTTCCACAATTCTCAACTGGGTCACTTAACTCCATGCCGAACCAAAGGGACGCGTCCTCACAGGTCTGGAAGAACGAGCAAAAAATGAAACAACAATGTGCAAATACCAGTTCTACATAGTTCTACATCACTCTAGACCTCCCGATAAACCGTAAAGCTCTTCGTGAACCTTTGGCTTCGCTGACTGGGAGCTTGGAAAGCTCATGTTCGACTTTGGAGCTGGAGTGCAGCCAAACCAGAAATGAGCCTGGATATATCTGGCTCTACATTGCTTTCCAAGCATAGAGCTGTTGCTCAGCAAACCTATGTTGTCCCCCAGCGTATCCCAAGGCCCAAGGTCCTAGGTTCAAGAGTTCTTTGTCTTCGAACTCATCTAGTGCATCAAGATCGGAGTCGGCGTACTCCTCTTTTCGCATGCTCCTTGGTCAATGTAGGGTTTTTGCTGTCTTTGCCAGGTGTTGTCCAAGCTGCCTCCACCCAAAAATGACAAGGACCTGTGAGAATTCCAGAAGTTCAACTGTGGCTACTTCCCAACCTGCCGATGTCACAATGATAGGTCCATGATGGTCCATGATGGTCCATGATGGTCCATGAGCATACCTGCCTGACATACGGCATGCTATTTTTTCCAAGAAGAATTGATTCAAGCAAATGATCCTTTCCTTATCTTTCATTTTTGTGGCCTGGAAGTTGCATGGAAGCACACGGCAAATCTTGCGTCCACGGCATGTCTTTATTACACCTGTCCAGCCTGTCCAACTAAGGTCCAGGCCGGACAAGCAGCAAATCTATGCCATCTTCAGGAACATCCGTGATCAGCTTGCCTTCGGCAGCAGCCCAGGGATGAATTTTGGACACGGCCTTCCAAACATTTCCAAACCACAGAGTTTCACTTGTTCCTGAGGTCCAAAGCCTGAAAAATTAGAACAACTGAACTAAATTACATGTCCATTCTTTGCAACGTGGCAAAAATATCACTAACATGATGTGTTTATGGGCAATGCATATCATCATACATGTATATATATATATATACATATATGTATACGTATAGATATATATATATATTATAGAGAGAGAGAGAGGTCTAGTTATTGATTTGTTGATTACGTTTCACTTTATTTATTTACCTACCTATTGATTTGATTTCATGTAATATTTATATACACATACATACATACATACATACATACCTACGTACATACATACATACATACATGCACGCAGGCATCCATGCATACATGCATGCGTACATTACGTTACGTTACGTTGCAGTACAGTACATTAATATATACAGTACAGTACAGTACATTGCATTGCATTGCATTACATTGCATTGCATTCCAATACGATACAATACAATCCATACATATGAGAAAGAGAGAGATAGAGAGAGATAGAGAGAGAGAGATAGAGAGAGATAGAGAGAGATAGAAGTTCACGCACAGGGCCAGCTGAAGTCTAAAGCGCCGGTGTCGCAATTTGGTTTGGTCCATGCGGCTTTTCTTGCGCAACGCACTTTGCGCCATGGTACTGCTCGAAAAACAGTTATGAATGAGGCCTGCTCCTGCCAAAATTTATGTTTACATAATCGCAAACCCTGCGAATCCCAACAGACTTTAGGGAAATATGTACCGTATACTGAGTATACTGTATACATGGCATTTCGTTGCACTCTGCAAGTTCGAGAGCCGGAAAGCAATATAAGTTATTAGATGTTATTAGATGTTATTAGTTTGTTTTCTTTGCACGGCCAGCTCGAGGCAGCTCAAGTCCACTCCGCTGCTCCCCTGCTCTGTTCTTTGAAGATTGAGTTTGAACAAGACGAGATTACGAGATCAAGGACAAAGGAGACAAAAAGAAAATAAAAAGGACATAAATGACATAAAAAGGAAATTTGACAAAATTTGACATCCTTTGACATTAATTTGACATATTTTGACATCTTTTCAGGAATTTGACAAAACCGAGACATTCGAGGCCCCATTCGAGGTGTACCCGAGCCGCTCGAGCCTATCTTGTCATCGAGGCCCAGGAGGTGATTTTCAAAGATCAGATCAAAAGGCGTATGGCTCAGCCCCACTCCTGGGTTCGGAGATCGCAGATCCGGAAGCTGGGTCCTTTATCCTTTTTGGATCTTTTTTGCTTCAATTAATATGCATTATATATGCATTAATGTTGTATTCACGTATATTCACGTATAATATCAAGAAGGAATTCACTTGCTTGTTGGATCAGGTCTGCGAGATCCTGTCAAATCGAATCTAAGGTTGAAACTGCCAGAAATAAAGTACTTCATTGGCAGGGACAGCACATTCCAGGAGCCTCGCAATCCGTTGACAGGTCCCCGGCAAGCCCATGGCCGCCCGGCCCCATTTTCATGATATCCGAATTCCACATTTCCACACTACCGTTCTAAGTCCAAATCATTGCCAATAAACTGCTTGAAAAAAATGCTATTAGGCTATTAGCAGCTAATGAAAGCCATTCTGCTTCAAAGTCAATCTGCTACCTTTCAAGCCACAGAACGGGAATCATCATCTTATGTCATCTTGTGGGGTCACAAACGTCAAGATGCCTATCTGCATCTCAAGCAATACTTCACCTGCGATGGATCTCACACGCCTCAGCAGCTGTCAAGAGTGGAAGGTTCTACAGTCGGATGCAAGCACCAAGCATCACGAAGATTCACAAAGCGCTGAAAAATGGCAATCTTTCCTCGTCTTCAATGATTCCCATGTCCAAATTGTCTCCAAGGCACAGTGTGGTCATTTTGTCAGACACCTTGATACGGCTTTCCATTGGGACCTGTGTAACGAGCCTTGGCAAACAGAATGGTGAAACCGTTTTGGTGCATGATTGGCAAAGCGAAAAATGACACTGGACACAAGCTACGCAATTCTTGGATGCTCTTAGTGCTCTTGGGTCCTGTGAAAGAAGTGAAAAGCAGCATCTTTGGGCAGCCTAAAGGGACATTGCACCACAGTACATTTCTCAAACGCCCTTGGAGCCCGAATGACTGTGCCACATGAGTGCCGCTACTTCCACCCTTTGGATGCCGAAGCCAATAGCCATGTGGCTGAGGACTTGCACGGAGAGGTAGCACAGGGAGCTGTCCCAACCTGTGCAAGGTCGCAACAAATGCAACAGAACAAACAGTGGAACATTTTGGAACTGCTTCAATATGTTCAATGATGTTTCAATCTTCTTTACATCTTGGACATCATGGACCTCTGGAATGTCAAAAGGACCAACATGGACCAAGTTTGGTCACCTTTGGCCTTGTCTTTTCTGCATTGAAATGGTTTACACAGTGACACATGCAGCAAGCTAGCTACATCCACCAAGTCACGTGTCACATTCCTCCGAGTCGCTGTCCTCTGGAATGCCTTCATAGCTGCAACGAAACTCGACGAAATGGGACCCAACTTTATGCAAATGGCAACTATCACATGACATATCTGATATCACATGATGCGTGTCTCGTCTTGACTGCGAACTTGCTCAAGAAAATTGCCTTCATCATCATCTTCCAGTGCGAAGCATTGGCGAAGTAGCTGTCCACCAACTGAAAAATTGCAACTCATTGCACGGCATAAATGCTCAGTTCATTGTACTTGCTCTCCTCACCCCACCGTAGTGACGCGCATGCAGTACAGATCATAATTCCCGGCCACACACAAAAACGCATGCAGAGCGCACGCGCACACCAGGACAGGCTTCGAAACCAGGAAAAAACTTGGTAGAGGCTGGTAGAGGCTGGTAGAGGCTAAGACATGCTAAGACCCCGTCATCTTGCTTGCTCTTCCCAGCTCAACTTTGCGCCAGGTCCTGCAGGCTTTGAGCCCAGGCATTCTTGTCTGGTGATTCTGCGCAAATTTTAGAAGTCTTAGGACGATAATTATACTGAATGACTCTCAGTCGCAAGGAACGGTACTGACAAAGACTCTGACTCTGACCGCGATGATAGTTTTCAACAAAAGAAGTGCACTCCAAAGTCAGCAACAGCCACGCTGAGGTCCGAGGGAAGATGTTGTGGATGGGAATTTCAAACCATCACCTCCAAGAGCTGGTCTGTCAATTTCATCAAATTTCTTAACATGTCTTACCATGTCTGACCTCAATGAAATCAGAAAGCCTATCTTGACATGAGATTGCAGACTTTGACTTGTCTTCCTGCCACACTACTTTCTGCTTCATGTAGTCCACAAAAAACTCTCAGAGTGTCCAGGGTTCGCAGAGCTGTGCCACAAGCCACGAGCCTCTGTGAGCACCCGGAGTGAATTGGCAAAACACTGGAGCTGTCATCGGTCCTGGCTCAGCATCTAAGCCGAGCTTCCTAAACTTCCTCTGCGCATCTCTGCGCATCCAATTTCAGAATTCACCAAATTTGTGGCCATCAACAGGCCACAAGTTTTTCTCGAACACGGAAAGGTACGAACATGTTCCAAAACAGAGCCCTAAAGGCCCTAAAGTTCTAAAGATTCCAAATTTCTCTCCCTCCCAAGTTGAAGAAGTGCCTCCATCCGCCGGAGGCCGATGCTGTGCAGTCAACGTGACCCACATGGAATTTTAAGCAAATCACAGGTGCCAATGGTACTGACAAGCAAGACATGTTACTCTCAATATCTCCTTTTTTGGAAGCAAAGCTATGCTCCAAAAAGTAGACATCTTATGGAGGGTTCCCGATATTGCAAGCCTCGTACACAAATGGACACTATATACATAACAAAATGCTGCGGGTGTGGTGAAGTCATGTAAAGTACAACGTGTCACAACAATATCAACAATGATTCAAATTCAAACTGATTCTACAGTTATTGCAATATTGTACTTCAACCATCTTCAGCATATTTCAAGGATGCCTTGGTTTGACCAAGTTCTAAACTTTCTTTGTTCTCACTCTTCGGAGCATACATTTCCACATTTCCTTGTCTCGGATCGCAGCTCGAGCCGCACCGAGCTGCGTCGAAGCGGCGAACAGTGTCAAAAAAAGGCAGCAGGAAATAACAGGAAAGTGCCTGGGGAAAATTAGGAAATAATCCAAACGACGTTGATTTGGACGGGTTTGGATGGGTTTGGAACAATTCGAAAGCTTTGCGGTGTTCCAATGGTCTTGAAATCAATCAAAAATTGGTGTTTCCATCGCCACAAGATGTCACAACTATCGGAAGCGCTCTCTGACAGAGTTGAAAGGAAAGAGGTTTCTCGGAGGCCCGCCCGATGAACTTGGATTCATGAGTGTCCAGCCTGCCAGAAAGCACGCCAAGGTACACGAGAAAATCATAGAAAATCACTTGTCTGGTAGGACAAACACAAATACAATCACCCCTAGTTCCTGGCAAAGATTTGGATTTTCAGAACTTGGAACGCAGGAGATTGTGGACATCTTGAGCATCAAACCCCGCCTCTGACTCAAAATCTTTGAGCGATTTCTCCAGGCTGCCATCTTTGGCTGCACTCAGCAACTTTGCTGCAAACTTCTTGCGTGCAGAGGGGGCGCTTCCCTGTGGAGCTTCCCTTTCTTCCTTACGATGCAAGACTGCTCTTGTTTACTCGCTCCCCTCCCCTTGTAGCTCCAGCCGCACAGCAGAGTGACAATACGTAAACATGCGTAAACTCTGGTCAAGGCTAGGAGATCCGGCCCTGGCAAATGTTGTACTTTGAGACTTGCCTGCAGCCTCCACATAGACTGAAAGACTGACAGCGGTCTCAACACTATGTTTCAGCCTTTCAGCATCAGAGTGTGCCGCCACTCCCAGCATTTGTTCGCATCGCTGCGCTCATGCCTCCGTCTTAGTCAAATTGACAGCCTTAGTTTTCAAGGTCAATGGTGTACAGTCTTCAGGAAAAAGAAGTCAGAGAACGACTGTATTGAACTTGTTGCTGTTTCCGTTTGTGCCCTGCGAGCTGTGCAATTCAAGCCTGGTCACTTCCCTCAAAATGTTTATGTCACAACAAAGAGAGACTTGACCCCTGACGCCTGCGGTCTCCACTGGGCTGTCTCTGCTTCTCTGTCTACATAAGGCAGAGCGAAATTCCAACACCCCCCTCACCAACAACAACAACAACAACAACAACAACAACAACAACAACAACAACAGTCCAGCATAGTCTACCATAGGCCAGGATAGACCAGGATAGTCCAGGCCCCCACACCACGGTGCAAACCACTTCATCTACGGCCTGCGTGGCTATGGACCTGGCCTCAGGATGCTCACAGGAACTGTCTCTCTGGGTCTTCGTGGATCTCTCTGGACTTGCGGCAGATCTCTGGAATGAATGGACCAACGGAGTCACTAACATGGCAATCGCCGAATTGCAACGAATCTGGATAAGCTGCGGACAACCTCCCTCGACTGTGGAGAACACTCCTGACAAAGTAGGTTGCGAGAAGTTAATTTGCTGTCATACAGTCATACAATGTCCAGTTTGGTCGTTTAAGATTTGTGCCGTTCTCGAAACATCACACAGTCCACTATCCTGGTTTGCCTCTGTTGCGGGCAGCTTGGAAGGCCTGAAAACTGATGCAGCGACAAGTCAGGTGTCACTTGGCAATGACCACGCATGTGTCAAATTGCTCCTTGTATGGGTCAGCTCGGATATGGGGCATGTGCTATTGCGCACGGTAAATCCAATCTGCGCGATGCGCGAGTCCATTAGAGTCAGAATCAGCGTGATAGCACACTTAAAAGACTTAAAAGACTTTAAAGTACTGGAAAACGCGAAAAGTTTTCGAAAATCCGGCCCCCGTCATGCCCGTTCCTGTCATGTCCTGTCGGTTGTCGAAACAGTCGCTGAGGCCAAGACTCCGGTGCGGAAACCACCACCTTTGGTGTTTGCCTGGCACAGCTTCCATTAATATCCGTCGATTATCCGTCGATTCAGTGCATTTCAACACCTTTCTGTTTTCAAAAAGAGCGCCAAAAAGAAAGGTGCAAAGAAGAAAGATCTTGAAGTAGCGCGCAATCCAAGCGGAAGGCAATAGATTAGTCGGCACTAGTCCTTTACATCCAAGAGACTTGTTTGCAGGTTCGACTTGCCGCACCCTGGCACGTTAAGCGGGTCATTCTGCTGTGTTGAAACAGTTTTTTCTACGTTCGGGCTCAATCAGTATTAAAAAAACACCTCGAATTCCAAGGAACGAGGCTTTCATGGCCACTTCGACCTTCTAGTTTTTTCTGTGTCGGGAGTTTACTGTACTGTACTACTCTACCCAGCCTCTTCTTTGGCACTGCTTTTGCTGCCTGAAGCAGTACAGTGTCCAAGTGGCGAGTAGTTCAGGATGGAACTGATCATGCCACAATCGCACACAAATGCAATTATACCTGGTGAATCCCTGACTCCAAATCCAAGAATGCCTCAAGTAGAAGGCAATTCCAATCAGCCAAATTCACGAGTCGCGCGCATGCAACCTTCAAATTTGGTGTTTCTTCAGGGTGAGATTTATGTTCATTACATTTTGGTATCTCATGGCTGTCTTTCAAATTGGCTGTTGTCATGATCTTAAGATTGGCAAGCAAGTGTCCGCTGTTTGTTGCGCTTACGTGTCGAGAATCACACTGGAATAATCTGGTGATCTAAATTTGCATGTTGATGTTTTGTTGGAAGAAACACTTTGTACAGGCAAGCTCTATCAGGGCTATTTCATCAGATTCACACAGCTGCTTTCAGGGCGACTCCTAATTCCCCAACAGCATAAGCTAATGGGGTCTTCAGCCCAGAATAGCTCCGGTGTGCACTGGTGCAGGCGCCGGGTCAGGTTCAACGAGGTTCTGGAGAAGGTTCGAAGGTTCTGGAGAAGGTCTGGGAGGCTTTGGTGCAGAGCCGGGTCACGTTCAACAGGGTTCGAGGGCCGGTATGGTCTAGTGGGTAAAACGCATCCCTCATGCGTCAGACCCGGGTTCAATATTCGGGTGCAACACTAGGCGGACAGGCGGGCCACTACCCCACCCCTGCAGTTCAGGGGATGAGCTAGGGTGTGGTCCGTAAAGACTTTCCCTCTCCGTTCAACAGGGTTCCGGAGAGGGTTCCGGAGAAGGTCTGGGAGGCTTTGGTGCAGAGCCAGGTCAGGTGCAACAGGGTTCTGGAGAAAGTTCCGGAGCCAGGTCACGTTCAATAGGGCCATCGGGTTCCGGAGAAGGTTCCACAGAAGGTTCCGGAGAAGGTCTGGAAGGCTTCGGTGCAGAGCCAGGTCAGGTTCAACAGGGTTCCGGAGAAAGTTCCGGAGCCCAGGTCACGTTCAATAGGGCCATCGGGTTCCGGAGAAGGTTCCACAGAAGGTTCCGGAGAAGGTCTGGAAGGCTTCGGTGCAGAGCCAGGTCAGGTTCAACAGGCTTCCGGAAAAGGTTCCGGAGAATCAACAGGGTTCCGGAGAAGGTTCCGGAGAAGGTCTGGGAGGCTTTGGTGCAAAGCCAGGTCAGGTTCAACAGGGTTCCAAAGAGGTTCAGAAGGTCTGGGCCTGGGAGGCTTTGGTGCAAAGCCAGGTCAGGTTCAACAGGGTTCCGAAGAGCTTCAGAAGGTCTGGGCCTGGGAGGCTTTGGTGCAAAGCCAGGTCAGGTTCAACAGGGTTCCGAAGAAGGTTCCGGAGAAGGTCTGGGCCTGGATGGCTTTGGTGCAGAGCCAGGTCAGGTTCAACAGAAGGTTCCGGAGAAGGTCTGGGTTTGGGTGGCTTTGGTGCAGAGCCAGGTCCGAACAGGGTGCCGGAGAAGGTCTGGGAGGCTTTGGTGCAGAGCCAGGTCAAGTTCAGCAGGATTTGCGGCCGTTTAACTCACGGAAACCCAGCTGAGGTGTTTCCAGCGTTTGGCTTTGTAGCATGTTTCAGAAAGATTTGTAAATTAAAACGTTGCGGCTGTTGGGGACACCACAGAAGCTTATTATTTTTTTCAAGTTCAGAACGAGTGCATCATGGAACGTGCACGGCATATCTAAAATACATTAAAATACAACTATCTGGAAGCGCTTGCAGCTTCGCCTAAATGTACTCAGAACTGGTGAAAGCACACTACATTGGTTGCTTTCCATGCGGAATACAGTACTCCCATTTTGGAAGCCATCATAGTATTCATTCAGACATACAATATTCAGACTCATTCCCAGACAAATGAAAGTTGCCTTGAAGTTCAGTACCAACAAAATTGTATAACACTCTGCAGAATGTCTGAATTCGGAAAATACGTCTCTTTTTACCTCTGTCTCTCTCTAAATGAAGTTTCAATCTGCAAGCCTGCGTCCCTGCTAAACTGTTGCAGGGTCTGCACAGAACAATGCCTGTGTTGTGACCGTTTGTCCAGCTATGTCCACCTCCCATGCAGTTTGTCCCAGGAGAAGGTAGCGAAACACTGTTCGACTGCCCAAGCGCGCCTGCTTGGCCTTTGTTGGAATTTCTTGTTTCCTTGAAACATGGAGTAACATGACTCAAATATCTCAAATGGTCCAACTTCACAACTGACAAGACTTTTTCGAGATTTGTATTGGAAACACAGGTTGAGCAATGAGGTCTCCTGGGCTTTTTGGAGCGCCAAAGCACTTCCTGCTCAGCCAGTGGCACCCCGATAAGGAGTGCCTGAAAGTCCTGAACGTGAAAATCTCCAGGTGAGTGATTCTCCAGTGGTACAGTAGGGTTCAAAGGGAGGGCGGAGCTCGGGCATCCCAGCATCTTCTCCCAATTTCCCCTTCAAATCCAGTAAGTTGATGTAAGTTGCCCATGTGGTTGGATCTGGATGTATTCTAAGTTTGGTTTTGGCCAAAAAATCACGCATGTGGGAAATCATTATGCAACTTGTCAAACTCGCCCACCTCCATGACCAGGCTTCTTTGTGCAGGCGGCCAAGATAGCAGTAACTGGTGCACAGCACGTGGGGGACCAAAAATTGGTTTTATTGGGCGACAGCGGTGGCATGATCTGTTTTCTTCTGTGTGTGCGTATTGATGAGTATTGCGTGTGTTGGTGTTTGCTGGCGTTTTGTGTCACCAGTGTGTAGATTTTGGATGATTTAGGTATATGCAGTATGCAGCATGTATAATATAGATTTGTACATCGAATAACACTATACAACCCCACAGGACGTGTGCGTATGTGTGTCTGTGTCTGTGTCTGTGTTTGTGTCTGTCTGCGAGAATGAGATTCAAATCCTGGAAAGTACGAGACAGGTACAGTAGAATGGTTGCAGCTTGCGTCTTCTACTAGACTTAATGAGCACATGGCGCAAACACCATACAACACGTGCCAGAGCAATGTTCGGCAGTGTGCCTTTGACAAAGTTGATCAAAGTAGTCTGTTTAGATCCGCAAAAACAAAAAAGCACTTTGTGTAGAAAGCCACCCAAGGCCCTGCCGAGCGAATAATATGGGAGGCTTAGTCAAGTCTATATTTAAGAGCTGGAACAAAGGCCAGCGAATGTGCAGAGTCTAGCCCGGACATCGTAAGCTTTCAACACTCGCCATGAAATGCCAAAAAGTCTGACCTCCCTGCATGGATCTGGCACGGCTCTGCTCTTGCCTTGAAGAGCGTCTTTGGGCGTTTAGCCATCACACCGACTGAGTCGAGGCTCTTGACAAAAGACTCCTCAACAGTCCAACTGCTCAAACACAGCACTCAACAAGGAGCTGTCCAACTGAATCTTCTCACTTCATAGAGCTGTCCTCGTCTAGTAAGCCACACGCAGCTTCTTCCAAGTGATCCCAAGCCTCAGAGTGGCGACGCGATGTCATGGAAACATCAGAAGATATCTGACACGATGCTTTTCGCTTTCAACGCCAATGGCGCCAATAGCAACGCGAGCTTAAACCCAGTCACGACAAACTTTCAAAGCGTCCAAGAAATTTCCTTCAGCCTTGCTCCTCTGTACCTTTGTCCTCTGTCTTGAACAACTTCTTGGAACTTTCATTGCACTGCACGCACTGTACGCACTGTACGCACTGTACGCTCTGTATCACTTGCGAGTTGGCGCCGAACATCCATGAGCGATCCGAACTTGTCCACCAACTGCTCCCTCATGGAGTCCAACAAACTGGCACGTCAGGCTTCAGGGAGAAAATTCAGGAACCGCAGCCGGGAGCCTCAAGATGTTTCCTTCGATCATTTGAAACCAACGTTTGAACATCAATGAACAAGCTCATATCATGGAAACATATGGAAATATATGAAATCATTTATATAGGATGGTCAGTATGGTCTTCATATGTCTTCATTTGATGTCCTTTTTGTGCAATTCACCAACCTAAGGATTCCGTTGAAAATTACGGAGGGACGGGCGAGTCACGGAAAATATTGGATGTTTCTAGTTGTTTTACTGCATATAGTTTTTTAGGATCCTTTTCAAAGATTTTGGCCAAAGAAGGCCTCAAAAGGTGCCGAAACGACAGACCATGTACATTCCGATTCACGTATCCTACAAAACACGGTCATAAGACCAAAAAAGATGTTGGACGATGCTGAAAGTATTCAACAAAGCGTCCGACAGTTCTCTTCGCCAAGCCTCTTCTGAGGTCCTGGAAACCCCACACCCAGCACTCGCTCGCTCAATCACTCATTCCAGAGGCCCCTGGGACCTAGCTGCTTGGCAATCCAAGTCATGAAAGGTCAGGAAGTGTCGCTGGCCGCCTCAATCAAACACACATGTTATGTCGTCATGTTGTCATTCTGCAACACTGAAGCACAGAGGCAACTCTGAGGTCCAATCTCAGTTCTTCCCACAGACTTTTTGCCTTGCCGCTAAACGCGCACTCCTTCAGGGAGTAAGAAATCAAGGTGTGACAAAGGGAGTGACAACGGGAGTTGAGTTGACAAATGGATTTGAAAGCTACACGCTACAAGTGGCTACAGGGTATGCATCTGATTGCATCTGCATGTGCATCTGCATGTGCATCTTGCCCGACTTGACGGAGGTCTCCTCAAGAGCCTTCATGAAGATGCCAAAACCACAAGTGCCCTGGCACAAAAAAAACTTAAGATAAAAAACCTCACGTCATGTCAGGTCATACCAGGTCCATCACATTCTCTTTCAATAGGAGCCAAGGTCTCTTGCAAAGGCTACAGCTATTCTGCGTAAGTCTCCAATCTGAGAGGCTGGACATGATTTTGAGGATCGAAGGCACTACGCCATGCCACGACCTCAGCAGCCGGACACAAATCGAAACAGGATGTCGGGTCGGAAGCGGCTCCCTGCGCGCACAGCTCATGACTCATGAGAAACAAATGGAGTCCATGGCAGTCCATGGTAGCGGGTTGCAAGTTTGCGATGTTCACTATTTGGCAATTCTCCACAGCCTCCGCAGTCGATGTGATCCTTTGATCCCTGACGTTTGAAGTTTGGTTGGAAGGCCGGGGGTTTCACGCTTGTGACAGTTTGACATTTCTAGAGCCGCTAAAGCAATCAGCCTTTGAATTTGAGGCAGCAGTTTGGGGCTAGCTATGGTGCAAAATGGTGCAGAGGTTCGGGATGGCCACGTTCCCAATCATGGAACCCTTAAGTTTGAAGTGGCATTGATGCATAATATTTTGGAGACTTTGTCCACCTTCTCAATTTCAATGAGGAACCAATGACAATTTCGAGAAGTTATGTAAATGTTTATTGAAAACAATTGGTCACACCCATTGACTGGCAAAGCAATTTGTTTTCTTCATGAGATCTCCGGGCTGTCGCCAACACAACTTCGCCAGTCATGGCAAGTCATGGCTCTGAGTTTCCAGGCGGTGGAGCCAAAGCAGCGCTTCAGAGCAGTGTGAAGCTGTTGGAGTTGGCCTCATCGACAGTTTAGCTCCGAGAAGCTGTTCCACACCGCGCGCCATTAAACCAAAATGAACACTGGACCTCCCACAGTTGTCATACAGCAAAGGTTTCTTGGGACACGGCCAGGGCTCATGAAGCTGTAAAAGGTTTTCTGATTCCTTTGGCAAACTTGGGCAAAGCAGAAAGAATGCAAAAATTCAACATTGAAAGAATTATATACGTCTTTGCCGTTCATGTGCCAGCTGTGCAGGTCATGAGTGCTCAAATATCTGTGGTACAATATATACTATTACATAGGTTATTGATTATCTACCATGAATCCGCCGGCCTGCCGGCGTGTCTGATTGGAAGGTGTTGTTCTTGTTTCTGTTGTTCGTTTGTACTTGTTCCTTTGTTCTCTTGCTGCGCGTTTTTGTTTCGTCTGAATCAAAGTCAAACCCCTCCCTCCCCCCTTCCAAGTACAAGTACTACTAGTACTAGTACTAGTACTAGTACTAGTACTTTGCTGCTGCTGCTGCTGCTCCTACTACTACTACTACTACTACTACTACTACTACTACTACTACTACTACTCCGCTACTGCTACTACTGCTGCTCCTACTACTACTACTACGACGACTACTACTACTACTGCTACTGCTACTGCTACTGCTACTGCTACTACTGATACTACTACTACTACTACTACTACTGCTACTACTACCATTACTACTACTACCACTGCTGCTACTACTACTGCTGCTACTACTACTAGTACTACTACCACTACTACTACCACTACTACCACTACTACCACTACTACCACTACTACCACTACTACCACTACTACTACGACGACAACTACTACCACTACTACCACCACCACCACCACTACTACTACCACTACTACTACTGCTACTACACTACTACTACTACTACGACTACTACTACTACTCCTCCTCCTCCTGCTGCTGCTGCTGCTACTGCTACTGCTGCTACTGCTACTACTGCTACTACTGCTACTACTTCTACTACTGCTACTACTACTACTACTACCATTACCACTACTACCACTTCTACCACTTCTACCACTACTACCACTACTACCACTACTACCACTACCACCACTACTACCACCACTACTACTACTACTGCTACTACTACTACTACTGCTACTACTACTACTACTACTACCACCGCTACCGCTACCGCTACCGCTACCGCTACCGCTACCGCTACTGCTGCTGCTACTACTACTGCTGCTGCTACTACTACTACTACTACTACTTACTACTACTACTACTTACTACTACTTACTACTACTTACTACTTACTACTACTACTACTACTACTACTACTACTACTACTACTACTACTACTACTACTACTACTACTACTACTACTACTACTACTACTACTACTACTACTACTTACTACGACTACTACTTACTACTACTACTTACTACTTACTACTACTACTACTACTACTACTACTACTACTACTACTACTAC
>CAMXCT020000527.1:0-61474 GCA_947184155.2 Cladocopium goreaui | reverse complement strand
ATCATACGAAATCTACATACAGCGCAAGTACTTTGCAGGCAAAGTCTGACTCCCTATTGTGACCAATACCACGCAACTCGATTCAGCAAACCTCAAAGGAACAGAGTCGCGACTCGGTTTGTCCTGGATGTCAAGCTGCCATCCTGCCAACGTGGCTACTGTGTCTCATGCATGAACTTCGGAAAGTCTACATAAATTTGCAAACCCGCGGGATACCAGCTAGATCAACCCCAAAGCCCTTTCCGAACACTGGGAAATAAGATCAACTATATAATGTTCACTCTCTGATGAGTTTTGCCATACGAGCACATTTTTGTTCAATAGATTTTTACCTGGAGTTTTCATGGTATCTTCTCTGTTTATGGCTTCAAAGTGTGACAAAGTTGAACTTCTAAGGCGAAACAATCTGGGATCTACCGCTTGAGACAGTAGTTGGAATGGGCTGAAAAACATGCGAAGGAACAACTCTGTCTGCACTTTTCGACATGAACAGCAATGTCAAGATCGGATTATTAAACCACTAAGGATTAATCAACCCCGCACAAGAAAAATGTTTGGGCAATACTAAGATAGGTTGGTCCCCCCTGATTAATATACCGGGGGGTGCCCCCAATTAATCAACCCCACAGAAAAAAATGTTTGACACATGCAGTCACATGCTTTGAACACCACTCCTTTCAAGTCTCACACAGAGCTTTGATTCTGACAAACCTCGGACAGAGATTCCTCCACAAGGTTCTGTTGGCCCAACACAAACTACAATCATACGGGCTGAGTAACTGATTACTTTGTTGCATTGGCACCAGCCTTTTTGTGACTTTGCAATGACAGGCTCGGTCTTGCAGTCTTGGTTCAAACCAAATTCTTGGCTAAATTTAAAAAATGAAAATGATTACCCAAATGATCAATTTCTTTATTAAAATCCATTTAAAAAACATCACTTTGAGAAGCTTGTGTAGGGTACCCCTCATGAGCCCATGTCCACAAAAAAATAATAGGCAGGGTTTCCCCTAATTATAGTAATCAACCCCGGGCCCCTTTAGATTTCTTTTTGGTTCAAAGGAACATCAAGTTAAAGTAGATTGATATCAATTGAAATAGTACATTGATATCAATTGAAGTCCTTTCTATTTTTTTAGATTTCTTTTCGGTTTTTAAAAGGAAAATCAATTGAAAGTAGATTGATATCCATTGGAAGTTGATCTCTTATGACTTCAACTTAGGAGGTCGATTATTTAGGGCAAAAACCTTAGCAGAACCTTCTCCCTAGGTACCTACCTTTCGGGGGGGGAGGTTTATTAGTCCGGACTTGCCATTACTGAACATCTATCATGCCAGTGAGGCTGTCAGTCAGACTGCCAGTCAGACACTTACTCTGCGCTAACCTTGAAGCCCAGCCTCCAGGAACGTCTTTTCCAACGCATTGCCACCTAGACAAACGCCGAACGCCATCCGGGCAAGAAATTCAAGCACAGGGTGGGGCATGGTCTCTCCAAACCAAACAGCTCTGACCTTCAAGCAAAAGTAGGCGGGTGATGGATGTACGTGTCGTTAATCAAAAAGTATAGAAAAGTTGGGAACAGCTCCGAGTGATTCGGTCAATTGATCTGGCATTGATCTGCCGAGCTGCCAGAGATGATCGCCTTAGGCATTTCAATCGAATGTTGGAATATCAAACAATTTCGAAGATTTATCAATTCATGACCATGTTGTATGATGTTGTATGACTCCATCCTCGTGTGCCTCTCAGGAGTTCCTCTTTGGCTCGTTAAAAAACACGCGTCCTGTTTGTGGTCTTGTTTGTCCAAATACCGTTGCCAGTCATTGGACGTCGATACATCTGTTCCCTGCGTCCCTGACATTATGCCCACTTTGAAGTTTCTGACCTCAGCTGCTGAGTGACCTGGACTCAATCTAACCAAGGTAAGCTTCTGCCAAGCTAATATATCTGGTACAAGAGCATAAATGTATAAATGCTGCATCTACTACTGGCCATTGCAAGACTAATCTCTATGCGAACAGCACACACACACTGTCTCATACTCCAGTTGCGGGCTTGAGGTCTCAACTACATGCTGGGTCCAGGTCCCAAATCGTCAGGTTCTTTTGTGGAGACCTTGGGCTGTCTACGCAAATAGCCCTGCTCCAACCTGCAATCTTGTGCCTATCCCATCCTATACCTATAGTGACATCCAAGCACCTGTCTTTGAACCAGCATACTCAAATTTTGGATGTCCAAATCAGCATTTTGAAATTTGTCCCGAGGACCGAGTCGTTCATTATTCCTCCATTCCCGAGATTCTATGCTGTGTCCCTTGTCATTGTGATCTCAGCCTCACACAAGCATTTGAACAGTTTCTCCGCATCATGCTTGTAGCCCAAGGATGAGCACACCTCCAAAAAATATTTCTTCAACTGAACTTATGCTATGTATCGTCTGCAAATGTGCATGCGTGTGTATGTGTATGTACTATGTATACATATATATATATACATATATATATACATATATATATATACATATATATATACATATATATATATATACGTATATATGAATATGAATATATATATATATATATATATGAATTATATGAATATATGTGTATATATGCATGAATGCATGCATTGCATTACATGTCCTTTCATTCCAATTTACATACATGCCTATGTGTACCAATCATATGTATATGCTAGCGCCCTCAAAAAAACTACCTGCTGCCACCTTGTAGCCACTAACCTGGGACATGAATTGTTTTGACATGTATTTGTTTTCCTAAGGTTTTAGTAACTTGCAAAACAGATAGGAAATACAGTAATTGAAACGAAACGTATGCAAACAAGGTTCACACATGCGTTCGGCACTTGTTCTTCAAACAATGAAATATTGGTTGAGAAAAGTCTGGTCTCACTTTGTGTATTTACGTATTTAAAGCAAGTGTAGTTCTTCAAGATATCTTCAACATGTGAAGCACCTATTCGAAACAGGGTAGACCATTCCGTTGTAAGAATATATATATAATATGGCACAGTTTCAACACGGTCAAAGAGTGCAGCATATCTGCAAAAGAAGTGCAATATTGTTCTTTACAAAGATCTTCAACATGTGCGAACATTATCATTTTAACCAGAGGTAGACCATTCCGTTGTATTAATATAGGGCTATTCCAACTACCACAGTGCAGCTTATTTTTCAAAGGAGCGCAGTCTTACGTTCGAAGAAATCTGTAACATATGCAACATTTGTTTCATACAAGGTAGATCACTAATTACGTTGCATCAATATCAAAACAGAATCTCTCATATCGAGTACCTTATTTTGAAAGCAGTATGGTCCTCCTTGACTAGCATGTGGTTAAAGTGTTTACAGCATTGACTTGCAAAGGGTGCAGAATCTGTTTGGGAAGAGGGCAACATCCTTGTAGGGCAATGGCGCAGTGATTCAAAACAGAATCCTTTTCTGTATCCAACGTTCCTTTGAAAGAGTATGCAATTTCTTTGAGAATGTGTGGTACACATGGAATCTTCCCTTCAACATGAGTACTGTGAAAAAAACATGATTAAAAAGAGTGCAATATCCCTTTCAGGAATGACGTATTTCCGTTCAAGAAGCAGCAGGTGCCCCTTGACAAAAAGGAAGGCTGAACTGCTTCAAAAGTATACTGTACTACGTTTTTTAAGAAAAGGAGTGCATATGTCGCAGGAATCCTGCTTACCTGTATGGACAAGGATAATGTGCTGTATGATATAAGGGAAGATTGCAGTCTGTAAGCAAAAAAAACTAGGAATGCCACATGTGTGATTTGGATACTACATTTTGTGACAGGAATTCAAGATATCAAAAGTGCACCCCATATTCTGTACAAGTACCGGCCCCAAAACCTACCTGTTGTTTCATTATGTACTGTGTTATTTTACAGTGTTTACGACAAAATTTGAATAGGTCTTTAATAGTCATTTTTTGTCATGTACATTGGTCAGGGAGGGGAGTATGTACATGGCATATATACATACACATATGTATATGATCTGCACCCTTAATAATACTAACTTTCTCCTTCAGTAATTCCAACATATATAATATTATATAACATAAACTTAAACCTAAATATATATATATATTGAAAAATAAACAATGAAGAAATTTGAGGGAAAACAAAAACAAACAGAATCCCTGCAGAGAGCAGGGTCTTGAAGTTTGGCTTCGAGCCATGGCGTGCGGTGGACCTCTAGAGATGAGGGTCAAATTATGGAGAAAACCACTGCAAACATGGTCGAATCCCATGTCGGACATGTCGGGATGAGCTTCGCTTAGGGATGTCTAGGCATGGGGTCTGCAGTTTTGTTTTGTTTGCTTTGCTGGTTTTCTCGAGGTTTTTCGCAATTTTGCTGTGGTCAAACTTTGTTGGGAGTAGCTTGACTTGGGGATGTCCATACATTGGGTCTGCAGTGTACTTCAAGTGTGTGTTTTTTCTCGAGGTTATTTTACAATGTTGATTCCATCACAGGGTTTGCAGCTGTGTCTTTATCTCTTTTGATACTAAATAGAATGCAATGCATTCCTCTATCATGGCAAGTCGACTCCTACAGAACATCCAGCTACTACACAAATTACATGTATGTAAACATTACATACATGGTAGCCATTATGCATATATATATATATACGCATATATAAATGTGTGTACATATGTATGTATGTACATATGGCACCACCCCTGATTCTAATAAATAGTCTTTCACACATAGTCCAAAAATCAATTCCTAACATGCTCACGAAATTACAAATATCATTAAGTTAATCTGAAAGTTAGGTTTTAGGCGAACCATAACTGTATATACGTGTATAATATAATATAATATATATATACACATTGTATATACAGACATATTGCATTATTACTTATTATATACATTCCATTCCATGCCATTGCAAGGCATTCATTGCATTACTTTGCATTACTTTGCAGTACATTACATTACATTACATTGCATGATGTGTGCATGCATGTCGTGTCTAGGCATAAAATACATGCATGACTGTATGACATACATATCCTGCAATTCTGGCATCATCATCTGGAGGATATGGGCAAAGAAGTGCAAAGAAACTGTCACATTCTACTGTATCAAGATCGCAAAGCGCTGTCTGGAGAGTCTAGAGGACGCGCTTGGACATGTCAGGACATGCTAAGACATGCGTCACTGACGAAAGTGAGCCATATTGAGAATCAGAGGCAAAAGCTGTTGAGAACTCTTGTGTCTGCTTTGTCCCACGTGTCGTCTAGGACCTCCACCACCTCTTCCTTCGAGACACTCCCATGCGGCGGATCTTGATGAAACCCGTCCTGTGACAATGCCATCGATGTAAAGGCATCTTCTGCTAATGCGAGTAATGATATGATCGTGATTTATAATGAATTATATAGACATGCTTCGGCGTGTGCTGGAGCATCAGGCTTAAAATCAAAAGCCTCAACGACTCCGCAACATGTCACAGGTTTGAATATGCGATTTCCCTTGAACAACTAACCCTGCGCTTTCACTGAATCGTTTCTAGGAGTGGCGAGCTCGGGCGTCCTTCCATGCTATATCCAGAGTCCCAAAGCGGTCGCCAAGCAAGGACAAGAAATCAGAGACCTCTGAGGAATGAAAACTGGTCTTTCTAGGGCAGAGGCATCTGAGAATCTTCGACAAGACCCGCGCCAATAAGTCAGCTTCTGGATCAATGTCACCCAAGCAAACAAAGCCTGAAACATCATACAGCGATACACAGCACGTCACAGAAACACAGCAAGACTGTCAGGCACCATCAGGTAGGGAAGCACTGAAGTCTGTTGTCTTGCAAGGTTTTGCTGCTTACCAAATCCTTGTAGTGTCACTTGACACCATACCAATCAGGCCAGTCAAGTTCATGATTCAAGGTGCACCTTTTTGCTGCTTGTCATAGTCCCTGAAGAGAGACTTGAAGTCGCCAGCATATCCAAGACCTTGGATTTGAGCTCGATGTTTTCTCCTCTCCACAGCATGTTGCTAAGTAGGAAGTAGTGTGGTTGAGGGAGTAGTCATCGGCCTTTGCGAAGGTGTCCTGACTGAACCTGTCATGCGCCTAGAGGAAGGTTCCATTGAGACCAATTGCGCGCTGCTAGCTATGTTCTTCATTGTTCTTCTGGATAGGGATGAGTTAGGTAACGGTATGTCGGGCCGTCTGTGACATTCTATGACCTGCCACAGGCTCAGCATCTGGCGGCGCAAGGCTTCGCAAAATTCACCAAAACTTAGCCTCAAGCACGAACAAGTGACCCGAAGAAAACAACAAGCTATACTACACCGTATACATTCAATTATCTCAAGGCAATGAAGGCTGTAGGGGGAGATTCATGGAGATTCTGCATGATTCAGCTATTGCAACGGGCACTCAACGGAATTTTGTCTCTTCACGGCTCGCATGGTCTCTGGTCAATTGGGAAGGACTCGAATTAGTTCCTTCCCAAGAGCCGCTTTCTGAGACACACTCCAGTCATTGCTTTGGGTAGGTTTCACCACACAATGTCTGGCTGAGACAAACGGAATCCAGACCCCATGTTCGGGGAGAATCAGATGAGAACGACGACATCCAGAAAATGCTTTAGCATTGGCAAGTTCTACTTCCTGCTTAACAGCATCGAAGCATCAAATGTTCTACCTTAGGTAGAAAGCAGCGGCTCAAGGCAAAAAGGGCTAAGTTATCTAAGTTGCATCCCAAATCTGGACAGTCTTAGGATATTGCAGTTGATTGCAGCCTTCACCACAAACTATCACTCATAACCTATTTGATCTATTTGGTCGACTACACCCAGAGCAACACACTCTGGCATCTCCACGTTGAGAAAAGGAAAAGAAAGGGAGTCCGGTTGCAAGTGTTTCAAGAGACAGAGCAAAAGCTGTTCTCCCAGCAGCCATGTTGTTTGAATGGGGGCACACCTGACTTCTGCAGGTCCTCGTATAAAATACGTTTCGATATATGGCTTTGATTGCTTGATTCTCGTTCCCACAGTGTGTGCAACAGTGGTAAATCGTGTGGCAAGTCTGCACAGCCAGATTCTCAAACCGAGACTTCCATCAAACATATTATGCAAACAATTGTTTCAAGGAAAGAATAAGTGCAAAAGCATTTTGACCGACTGGCCTCAAAAACCTGCGGAACAAATGAATAATAATGAATCCTTTCGCAACATAAAGTATTGAAATGATTTGAATTGTATTGCATGACTTTTCGATCGGGCACTTTTCAGGTTTGGCTTGGCACGTGTCACGAAGCCCAAGAGCCCGAGACTCTAGACATCTCTAGACATTTGCTGAGTGGCTCGAATCCAGTGCACCACGAGGGCAACCCTAAGGCAAAGAGACATGAGGCACCCACAGAGATTGTGGTTCCTACCACAAAGAGCAGGTCTGGCACGAAATCCTGTAGCAATATGGAAGACCTAGGTAGACACGATCAGAAACGCATAGAAACAACACGGCAATGACCAAGTTTGAATGGAAAAAGGTTGTTGGAGTCACTTAAAGTATCTTAAAGTCGTCAAAAGAAGTGTTCTTTTTGCTTGAAAGGTCCGACTTCAAGACCTGTCAGGCTTCAAACATAAAGGCGTCAAGTTCGGCCAAGATACATGATGCAAGTGAGAATGATAGAGAGGGCAGTGCTGAAACAGCCATGCGTGGCCCCGGCATACTTCAACATCACTGCACATAACAGTCCACCAAAGGCATTCATCGCAATGACCAACAATACGCGCTTGTTGTATCCTGTTATCTCAGATCAAAGAAAATGCGAGGCAATGCTTTGCCAGGTTTCCAACTGTCTCGTTTCTTTTCTCCAGAAAGCTTACATGTGGGAAGAGTTGCAACACGTCAAACATTGACTTTCTTCGACCCAACAGCTCATGCCCTAGTTGCAACACTAGTCTACAAGGAGGCAAACATCACATCAGTCCTCACGTCGGACCTGATGAATTGTGGTCTCTTTGACAACGCCACTAGGCTGCACAGACAAGTGTCCTGCATGAAAGCCTTTTGCAGAAATGAGCTGACCATCTTGCAAAACCTGCAAGTTGAGCCGGCTGTCGGCATCTTACAGAGTTCAAGATAGTTCAAACATGCTCAAAGAGTCAAAGAGGTTTGGAATTATGTGTCTTCGAGTAATCATGACTGCTTCGCATGGCCTCGATCCAGGTCTTTTTCCGCAAGTGATGACTTGATTGAGGAGAAGAAACGCGTGCGGTTGTTCTTATTTCTGGTGCTTTCGTACTTGGTACTTTTGGCTATTGTGGCTGCTGTCAATTACGTCCTCCTTGTTGTTTGTTCTCTTTGTTTGTTGTTTCGACAGTTTGTTGCTGCGGCACATGCTGGCGATGGTAGTCGTGGAAAACTTTGAACTTCTCACACTGCCCTTTGACGAATTCAACAAGGGTGCTTCCATGCGGGCGATACGTACAATTTGATGAACGCAGTAGAATCATGTATGCCATGAGGGCACAGCAAGCACGGTGTGTGAAGTGATTCTTCTTCGAAGTTTGGAAGGAAAAAGGAGAATGTTCATCGTATGAGCTGCCAAATTACATTCCCAACGTTGCATGTTTGGTGGTTTCTCGGCTTCTCGGCACCATGCCAACATGTGGGACCCCATACCCCAACATGCACTCCTTCTGTGCACCTTTCCCACCGCTCACCTCTGTTTCCTTTCCCACCCCTTCCATTCCCTTGGTGCCCTCGTGCTATTCTTGTGATTTTTTGTGCCTTGCCTTGGTGGTTTTCTCTCGCATCAATTGTGACCATTCCCTTCGCAAAAAGGACTTTGGCGGTGATCATGTCTTTGGCTTTCCAACTTGCCAGTTAGCCGGTCCATCTAGAACACTAAGGCACTAAGGATCCTGAATGCTGAGGAATACAAATGCATCACCACAACAGAACCTAAAGCTCAAACCATTACAGTAAACACTCCTAACTCCTAACACACTCACATTTGTTCTTGTAATGGTTGGCAACTTCCACGTTTCACACTTGAAACTAACCCCTGATGAAAATCATCCTGAGGCAGAATCCTCTAATGTCATCTTTAATGTCAAATGCGATCAAATTCTGGACAAACTCGATTTACAGTAACTTTCTGCTCAAGAATTCCTCGCATTTCTTGATGCGACTCAGGCACTGCCACGAACAGTCCAGTGAAGGAGCCAAACAGGCCCAGCTGCACATTTCGCATCCAAATCTGGCAGACTTGCTTCACTTCCAAAGTTGGGCACCATGCGGGGGTAAACTACAAGCGAATTCGCTGCTGACTCACATAGACAATCTTAGGAATATGTCCAGTCCCCAAAGAGTATGGAGTATGCACATTATGCTGCATCCAAAAAAACAAGTTTTCCTGCGAGTGAATTTTCCAACCATTTGGGACATCTTGGACCTTCGGAGCGGTGTGAAACTACTCTGATTCTCATTCTGGGCACACCTGTCTCACAACGAGAATTCATTGTACTCCTTGCCGATAAGACCCGCACCTGGAGCCTCCGTAGTTTATACAGTAACACTCAATGTTTGAATCTGGTGAATCCAAACTGAGTCCACCAGTATAGATTCGACAAGAGACGGAAGAGCTGGTCTGCTGCAGCATCTTCTGGATCCACACGCCAGCAAAGCCACTGGTGAAGCACGCCAGTATAACGGCACCAAATCCTTTCCAAAAAAAAACATACATCCCAAGCAATATTGAACGCATATACATACATACACACATACACACATACACATACACACATACACACATACACACATACACACATATACACATACACACATACACACATACACACATACAGTACACACATACACACATACACACATACAGTACACACATACAGCACACACATACAGTACACACATACACACATACACACATACAGTACACACATACACACATACACACATACACACATACACACATACACACATACATTACATAAATAAATACATACATACATACATACGTGCATACATACATTACATTACATTACATTACACTACACTACATTACATTACACTACATTACATTACATAACATACTTACATACATACATCAATACATCAAAACATCCGTACATCAAAACATCCGTACATCAATACATCAATACAACAATATATGAATATATCAATACATCAATACATGGATACATCAATACATAGATACATTACATCACGTCACATCACATTGCATTACATTACATGAAAATACTTTACGTTTCATTCCATGACATGACGTGCAAACGTGCAAACATGCATACATGCAAACATGCATACATGCAAACATGCATGCGTACATACATGCGTACGTACGTACTTGCGTGCATGCATGCATGCAAGCATGCATACAGACAGTACACCCATACATCCATACTTCCATTCGTCCATACATCCATACATACATTACATCCATACATCCTTACACACCATACATACATTACATTAAATTAAGTTGCGTTACATTGGGTTACGTTACACTACGTTGCTGTACATCACATGGCATTACATACAAAACACAATTTACAATCATTTGAAAAAATGCGTTACGTCACACTACATTGCATGACTTTACACTACACTACATTACATTACATTGCATTACGTTAGATTACATTTCTTTGTATTGCATTACATGCAGTATGTGCATTTCGTTTCATACATTACATACCTTAAATACATTACATGTATTACATGCCTTACATACATTAGATACATTACATACAATAAATAAAAATTTCGAACATACATAAATACATACATACATACATACGTACGTACGTACATACGTACATACGTACATACGTACATTACCTACATACGTACATTACCTACATACGTACATTACTTACATTACTTACATACGTACATTACCTACATACATTACCTACAAGCGCACATTACCTACATATGTACATTCATACATTCATACATACATTCATACATACATACATACATACATTTGTACATACACACATACATACACACATACATACATACATACATACATACATACAGCACAGCACAGCACAGCACAGCACAGCACAGCACATTACATTACATTACATACATACATGCATACATACATACATTACATACATTACATACATTACATACATTACATACATTGCATACATTACATACATTACATACATTACATACATTACATACATTACATACATTACATACATTACATACATTACATACATTACATACATTACATACATTACATACATTACATACATTACATACATTACATACATTACATACATTACGTACATTACGTACATTACGTACATTACATACATTACATACATTACATACATTAAATACATTACATACATTACATACATTACATACATTACATACATTACATACATTACATAACATAACATAACATAACAATACATAACATAACATAACATAACCATACATACATACATACATACATACATACACACACACAGACATACATACATACATACATACATACAATACATACATACAATACATACATGACATACACACATACATACATTTCATACATTAATTACGTACATTATGTACATTACGTACTGTACATTACGTACATTACGTACATTACATGCATTACATGCATTACATACGGACCATACATACACACCTACCGACCGACCGACCGACCGACCGACTGACCGACCGACCGACCGACCGACGTACGTACATACATACATACATACATACATGCATACATACATACATTTATTCTTACAATAATACAGCAATACAGTAATACAATAATACAGACAATGATCCAGACAATGATACAGGCAATAATACAGACAGTAATACAGTAGTACAGGAATACAGCACTACAGTAATACAGTAATACAAAAATACAATACATACACACATACTGTTACCATACCATTCCATACCAGACCAGACCAGATCATACCATACCATGCCATACGATACCATACCTTACATCCATCCTTCCATCCATCCGTCCATCCATGTTTGCATCCATACATACATTTTTACATGCAATACATATTTACATATGTACATATGTACACACAGACATGGTCACGTAAAGTATTTGCATATACCGTATATGCATACATGCATGCATGCAAAAATAGAAACATACAAAACTGCCTACAGTAAATTTAAATACATCAATACATATATATATATATATTTACATACATACATACATACATACATATATATATATACATAAATAAACAAATATATATATATATGTATATATATATATATCAACATAGACATACAAATATACTTCAAGACATATGTACACATCTAAAGAATGCTGTTCAGATAAGGATCCTTTCATCTGGTCATTTTCCAAGGACTCCAGAAAGTGAATGTCCAAGACAAAGTCCGACTTGGAAAGCTGCGCGTTTCTGCTGACCTGGTATGGGGATGGAAGAGTGGTTCCCGTCAGTCAAAACAGGAGGGACTGCGGGCTCACAAACCCAATGAATTTTGTTGCCACTGGTTGGATATGTCCGTTTATTCACATCTTACATAGGTGTTGCATTCGAAATCATTGCAAGCATTCCCACCACACCTCCTGCAAACCACAATGTACTTTCTAGGTCTTCCGGTAGGTTCCCCAATTTGCCCTTTGTTGAAGAAATTCCGTGTTTCCAGACATGAATTTAGCAATTTGTCTGCAAATACCTGCCTGTAAATGTGCACGCATATGCTTGCAAAAACATACATAAACATATATATATCTATATGAAACTACATACATGACATATATATATATAAATGAAACTACATACATGATATACAAAGAATACATGTTACGTGTACATAGGGTTTATTCAAAAGAAATACATACAAATAGAAACATAGGAATGTAATTACATTGTATTACAGATATTTGTATTTGACTTAATAATATTATTGAACTATTGAAATGATCGGAAACTGGTAAAGTTGCAGTAAATAGAATGTAAACGTTCAATTTTTTACAAAATGAAAACCATTTATCAAACATAAAGAAACCTCATCCGATTTCAAACATATGCAACTCCAAATGTAAACGCCCACTGAAAATCTTTAAAAAGAATGTGCTCATTTTTGTTCCATATGCGGTTTAAAGAGTCCAAGGGGTATATAATATATATTAATTATGAACCTGTTTTGATATATGATATCTAGTCTATATATATATATATGGTCTATTTAGCATTGTATAGAACAGTTTATCCCAAACATCATATCTCATATGTCTTTCATGTGTGTCATACAAACGTAAATATGTAATGTTTTCGAAATACTTTACATATATTGTACAACTCGTATTCATGCTGTCTTGAAAATATTGTATATTATATATATATATATTGCGTGTGAAATCTATGAATACAAATATGTTAAGAACAACCATAAATAAATTTCTCGCACCTGATCGTACACTATGTATACAATGTGCGTAAATGCATGTGGAACAAATGCGCATATACAATATATGTTTTGGAAATATCAAACATATAGATGTGAAATGTGAAATCTATACATCTGGCAACCTCCCCTGTGATATTCCCCTCCACTCTCGCATCGGCGTGGCCCGGCTACGTGTGAAGATCTCATATGCCAGACTTGCATGCTGGCGGCGTACCACCAATGCACTACCTTCATGGTACCTTCACGCCCCCGCCATCCCACAGCCGGGGCGTGGAAGCAAGCTACATCCTACCTACAGCAGCCTACTACTGCCTAAAATATCGTTAGAGAGATCGCTTCGACCTACTGCATGAGCCGCCGCCGACTCCGCAGCATCATTGGCCACCTGGCGGTGATGTCTCCGGTCCCACAGGGAGGTTACCAGGTGTTCTAAGTGGCTACGAACTTCGTGGACAAACTCCAAAAAATCATGCATGAACTCGACCTGAATCTAGCGAGAAGAAATGAAGACGGAAGTTCGAGGTGAAAATTTGGACGACGCGGAAACCACAATGCCACATGATGAAAACCGGGGTTGACTTCTCCGCATTGCCACAGACAAGGCTCTGTGACCCCGCTGGATATGTTAAGCCAAGCACTGGCGACAAAGGATATAAGACCGATAGCACGAGCAGATGCATTGGAGAGCGTCCATTGCCTGGTATTGTCAATGTCAAGGCATTTGAAGGCTGCAAAATGGTCGCACAAATCTGCTTTGGTCTCTTGAGCTTCGTGTCTCGCACTGTCGAGAAATTGAGAGAACTGGTAATATCTCTCAGCGTTGCGACGGATGTGACTGATGAAGCCCCTGTCAGACTTAATTCCGAACAGGAGTTGACAGGTTAAGTTTGAAGTCGCATGATGGGTTAAGATCCAAGGACGAGAGGCTTCACGAAGAGCTTGACGAAGCAGCCGCACAGAACTGCCAACCGGGCCATTCCAGCCAGAAAGAGATCGGTTGGTAGAACTGGCAACAGGACCCAGAAGATGTTTGACAGAAAGAATTTCCAGGAGCCAAACCTGGAGTGCCGCTATACCATCGAAAAGTCCGATGGTCAGCACCCGGTGCTCTTGGCGCAGTTCTGGTAGCTGTCCCGTAATCTGCCACGCGCTGCCAGGCTGCCAGCCCGGCTTAGCGCGACAGAGGCACAAACTCCGCCCCCGCTTGACGACGCATCGCTGCAGGTCACCTGCTCGCTGGACGGCAACCTGAAGTCCAGGCGTGCCAAAGGGATCAACGCCACACACCGCATCAGTTCTAGTCTGCATTGGTCTGGTAGGCTCAAATGGTGCGCCCACTTCCGATCAAAATCTTGAATGACCTGCCATACCGCGTTGAGGCATCCTGGGAGCTGACGGCGGAACATTGCATAGACAAGACCTAGGTATTTCAGAAGCTTGGGCTCCCGGGTACACGCCACTCACAGTTTGCCATCCACCTGAGCCCCTTGCACCTCAGCCAGGGGACTCCGCCCCGCTGCTTTCTTTGTGTTCCGAGGGACACCCCAAACCTCGTATTCTTGGCGTAGCGTAGCGCCAGCACACCAGGCGCGACCGCACCGCTATGTCGCCAGTGTCCACCGCCTTCACCTTTTCAAGCAGGTCGTAGTTGTCAAGATACATCCGCCAAGATGGGTTGGCCACCGTGACGGGTCTATCTTTTCTGACTTCACCTTCAGGAGCCGCCACCGGCTCCCGAGGCCCTGATGCATGCTCGCTACTCCACAAAGCCAAGTTGCGGTGTGCATACTGGGCCAGGCTAACGGAATTGGCGAATCCATGGGCAAGACACGGGACGCCAGACATACCTCATCACCCTTGAGGTGTGCAGGAAGGCATTGATCTGGGACGCGTCGATTGAAGGCCAAGAACTTCCACCAGTCCGACGGGACGGACATGGTGTAGAAAAAACACCGCACCTCCTCACTGCTCACCAGCAGCGTTTCGTCAGGCTGGATGAAGTCCGGCGTCATGAGGCTCCACATGGGTGGCATCTCCACGTCGCCTGTGATCGGCTCCATGATGCCGTTCAGCGGTGTGAGATTCATGATGAGGCGGAGCACCTCATGGGGGCCAGCCCGCTCATCTTGTGTCACACCAAAAAACCCATTCAGAAGCTCCCACCTGGAAGATTTTTTCGGCTCGCAGGTATACACAAGCCCCTGCGTCTGCTGGTCCTTGGCAAACTTCGGGCCAAGCCTCCACCGGCACCATGATCCCGTGGCAGAGCGGGAGCAATATTGCTCCAGGCAATCCCCTGGTCTCCCTTATAACCCCTCTAGTGGAGGAGAGAAACTGGTCCCAGTCAAAAAGATCGAACGTACCTGAGAGCTGGCCTACTCTCTGGACGTCTTCAACAAAACACCCTAAACATACCTTTGCAGCCTCTGAAACCTTCCCCTCGCACAAAAGCTCTCCTCCCCAGAGAGAGTTCAAGCTGATACAAACACTGGACAACCATGCGGCCTCAAAAGTAGAAAGGTTAGGGAAACAGTTCAACAGGGAGCTATTAGAGGTAGGTAGGGGAAACAAAGTCATCTCTGCTTTCCTACCCATGGTCTGGCCGCGGAGTGGTGAAACCTCCAACAGCCACTGCTGGACTTTACGTCCCATTTCAACCACGGTCGATCCAACGAGATCACACAAACTTTTTTCCTTACCTCGAAAAAACGGTAAAAAAGGTTCCCATGGACACTGTGGCCTTGGTTCAAAAGAGGGCGGCCCTGGCCTTCAAAATTGGCCGGGTCACCCAGTGCGAGTTGTGGCACCTCGTCTGGAGAAAACATCACCTGGGTGCTGGCATTTGCTGAGCCAGATGCACCTCCAATGGTGGCACGGGAGTGACAGCCTCTCTCCCGGATCTCTTCCTCTAGGAGCATCACATTCGGCAGGCAATTGCTTGGTCTCCTCTGTCTGGTCCTCGCCATGTAATCTATTCATTTCCTCTCGCCGCCCTTTCCTTTGTCTCGCCTCTGGTCCTCCTTCTTGTCGTCTCTGCCCGGGGCATCCTTGTCGAACTTTCCTTTGCCTTTCCCTTTCGGGACACCCTTGACTCCTGTGCTCTGGCACTGCCACTTGGCTTTGCCATCCATGGCCCAACTGGTGCCATTCAGCACGGCCTCCTGAGCTTTCATCCTTTGGCAAAGGATGTTGACCGCTGAGGCCGGCCGCCCTTTTGAGTAAGGCACCCATGGCGGTTGCTAAGGTCAACAGTTCCCTTGTCGCTTTCCTCCCTAGCACGATCCTGTAATACAGGAGTGCCACCGGGGTCGTTCTTCAGATCTCCGTCCTCTCCCGCTGTGGTCAGGAGGTTCTTCAACGTCTCCATTGCTAGGGCGCCGGGGTATTTCTCCGCCAAAGCTTTTGCCTTCGTCTCTTTGCGTATACCGGGTCTAACGCTGTCCCTGCATAGAGCTGGCTCAGTTCCTTCTGAACTGCCCGGCCAGCATGACGCTCGCTCAGGAGCTCCTCGTTCTTGTCCTTGGACTTCTTTTTCTTTTTCTTCTTCTTCTCTTCTTCCGTCGTCTCCTTTGACTCCTCCGACTCCTTCTTCTTCTTCTGCTCCTTTCGCGCCTCCTTGGCGTTTCTTGCGTCTCTTTCCGTCAGGAGCTCCCGCTCCCTCCTCCGTAACTCCTCCAACTCGTCTCTTCCTTCGTCTCGTGGGGGCTCCAGACTGCGAATCCAGCCCTCTTCCTCCTTTTCTTTTCCCTTTCGCCCTCGCACAGCGTGGAGATAGTAGCCCTGCAGCCCGCACCCCCGCGGGCAGATGTGGACGCAAAAGGGCTGACTCCTCTTCGTGGTCGGTCCCAGTGAGCCGTAGACGAAGAGGGCGTCCTTGTCCACCTCTACTTTCTGAATGCCTCCGGCTACCTTGACCCGGGCCCCAAAGTACAAGGATGATCCAACCTGGAGTTGATGGAGAGAGACCTCCTAGCCTCGGTCCCACGGCTGTCGCCCTCTCCTCGCATGGCGGGTCTCTGTCGGGCTGGTCTCAAAGGAGCTCCCCCTGCTCCCGGTGCTGCTGCAGGCCGCCTTCCCACGGCCATGGCCCTTGGCCTTACCAGCGCCTTTCCTTTCGCTTTTCCATCCCTTCTGCCACTTTGCGGCTCGCCTTTCCTCAGTCTTTTCCTTTGTGAATTCCCTGGCTCTTTCTCTCTTCTTGTCTCCTTTCGTTCCTCGATCCCTCGGCGCGGGCCATTGTTGCGGCCGCCGGGGTAGAGGCGCTCGCCCCTCGCTGTCTTCGCCGTCGTCTCCTGGATCAGCCCTCCCAGCCCGTCGCTCAGGAGTTCTCGGGCGCTTCAACCCGGAACGGTCTCGCCCTCTGTTCTCCTCGGCTTCTTTGTTGATGTTTTGGGCGCCGGGTACAGCCCCAGGCCCCTGTTCTCTGCACCGTCCTCCCCTTTGTCCTCTGTCCTCCTCCGGTCTTCTTCTTCTCCTCGGCTTTTCTTGGCTCCAGGAGCTGCTGTCCCTGCTCCCGTCTGCTCTTCTTCTCGTTGTCTTTTGTCGCCTTCTTCTTCTCGGTCACAACCTCTTCCTCACTTGATTCCTCGTAGTCACTTGCACTTATCAGGAGCGCCTGATGGCCCGGAGGGTAGGCCCTTATTCCCCTCCTCAGGTGCTTCCGGCCCAGTCTTTCCCCCCTTAGGGTGACTGGCCTCAGCGAGATCAGAGAGCTCTCGGTCACCCGTTTCTCGTGGCCTGCAAGATGGCCCAAGCGCAACAGGCCTGACACACGCCGGAGTGTCCGGCAGGCCCCGCAGAGAGGTGTACTAGAGTACGCCTTGCACTCTGCACAGACCATCAGCTTCATCCAACACTACGGGTATAAAACATGGAAGTTAGTAACTCTTTACCCCGGGGGGCGTGGAGACATATAATGTAAATATATTTACATGAATTCTATATATATAATATATATAATGCAAAATGTACATATATGTAGAAACAAAACATGTATATATGGAATACTGATGACATTCATAAATGATTATGAATATGTATGTGGATATGTGTATGTATGTATATATACATATATTCATATATATATATATATACATAGCATATATACACATTGAAATAAATATATATAGAGGAAATAGACATGCAAAAATATAGCAGAAATTAGCTATATAAAGGAATCTACATATGACATGTATGTGTATGTGTATGTATGTATATATACACATATACAAAGTAATATATTATATATATACTGTATATATCTTGGTAAATTATAATAATTCACTAACCTGAATTAAGGCCATTTGGGGATGATTTCCCTTACTAACCATGATTCCAGTGAGGTCGCAGTGAGGTCGTTATAATTTACCCAGATATATGTATATATATGTACGGAACATATAGTTTAAATGTATGAGTACGCAATAAGATGCATTATGATCAATGCGTGCCTTCATCTTGCAGTACCAGTGTATGTACAGAAGATCTACACAAAACATGAATATTGAATATTGGTGTGCAGCGTATCAATGAGTACAGTATGGATCCGAGAGGTCCAGAAGAATCGTCCCAAGATTTCCAGCGCCCCCATGAATCAAATGCCTGCACCACCATAATGCCAAAAGCCAGGAGGAAGCAGGCACTCCACTTCACTGGCCCCAGCCGCTTGCCCAACATCAAAACACCCAAGCCTGACCGGGAACCCTGAATTTGCAACATGGTGACGAACAAGAGCACACTCTCTAAGCAATAATAATGCCAAACTGAATTCGAGCTATTCCATCCGGCCTGCAGTTGTGACAATTTTCATCTGGTACAGAACTTGCTGTACTGGGGCGCTCAACTTTGTGAGGCTGTAAAACATGAGGTTATTCCTTAGCAAGCAGGAACACAGAACTGCACCATATCAGGTCATTTTTAAGCGCACGTCCAATTACATAAGTTTTTTGTTGCTTTTGAAGATCTGCTCTTGGGAGGCAGGAATACCACCATTGTGAGCCCAATTCTGGAATTTGAGCGCGAAATACAAATGTACATTTCCATGATGATCGTTTCTTCTCCCAAGTCATCTTATGAAGTTGTCAGCTCAAGTCACTGAAATGTGTAGATCAGCGATGGCACCTTGACACGGCTGAATAAGCAGTCCGAGTGCGCACAGAACATTACACAGCGTCGGAACAGCACACCCTTGCAGGGCCCTTGCAAAGACTGAGATCTGTGCTGCTGCTTTGGCCAAATCTCGACCAGAATGAGTAAAATGCCCCTTCATATTGCTCATGGCAGTTGACAGGTCACCTCAGATGGTTGGCATTTGGCAGGTCAAATTTGGGAGAGGCATCATTTGGAGTTTTTGCAGGTCTCAAGCTAGTCATAATGCAGCATATTTCTATATTGGGTTTCCAACACATCCACCAGAAAAAGAGCTCAGAGACAGTTCTCTGTATGTGAACGAAGTAAGATTTGCTCGATCGCGGCGATTCAGCTCAAACTCAATGACTTAATCTGACTCAATATGACTCAATAACCTGCATAGCAGCAAAGCTGACCAAATCTGCCAAGGATCTACTTTCGTTGATCACCAAAAGAACACTGGTGATGAGCTTGACCACTTCCGTGTAGAAAACCACAGTACTTGGCATATACTCCTCTTTGTGATTCGGTTTGCTTGGAAGCATTTGAGGATATTCCCGATCCATGTCAATAGGGCGTCAACAGCGCAACCATCTCAAAGCATAATCAACTTGACTGCATGCAAGATCGGGCGAAACTCCCTGCTCTTCAAATAGGATGGCACGATCCTCTTCCTCCCCTCCTCCTCCTCGTCCTCCTCCTCCTCCTCATCATCATCATCATCGTCATCGTCGTCTTCATCATCATCATCATCATCGTCATCGTCATCGTCATCGCCATCGCCATCGTCATCGTCGTCATGAGGCAATGGAAGTGACAGGTGACGAGGCCGTGCCTTTTTGCCTTGAGCGTCTGCCCATTTGATGAGAAGCGCTTGTCCCGTAGTCTGAAACCTGGTCACAAAAACCGAGCTCAAGGGACTTTGGTCTGGAGCTCGAATTTCTCGTCGTTGAACTGCGTTCAATGTTCACAAATTGATGTCTTTAGACCCAAACAAGAAGCGAGGACTTCTCTTACTATGTACTCCGAATGCACCGAAAACAATAACCCTGGTATGCACACGCTTTGCCCCTCCACTTTGTGAATTTCCTTCTTGGTCAGCATGCAAGCTCTCCAACTCTGAGTTTTGTACGTTAAAGCAATCAGTGAGAACCATTTCATGTCAATGCCGCACAGCGTTGGCGGAACTTCCTACAAGGCTCTGGTGGTGTGAGATACCTGGAATGTGCAAAATGTTCAAGAAATCCCTTCTGTGTACAAATATGACAAATATATATATAATGCATCTAGACTTGTATTTGTCAGTATACATGTATCATCATGCATCAGGGTACGCAATGTGTATTTATATATATATATATGTAATGTGTATATATATATATATATATATTGCACATACATACATATAGAAATATATAGAATCATATAGATACCTAGCTTCAAAGTTCAAATCGGCCAGGTTAAAGACTATAGAGCGTTCTTTGTTCTCCATCTCGAAGCGATGATAAAGAGGCCATGATTGAAAAAGTTCAATCTTTTGTCAGTGACTGCACCTCAAAACGTAACAACCACATCTTGAGTCATCTCCAAACTGAGATGTCTCCGACCCATAGCATCCTTGCAATTCTGTCCTTAAGCTCTTTGGCCTCCTGAGGATCAGCTACCTTCAAGAGCTCCTTATCCTCATCTGGTTCTTCCTGGTCAGTTTGAAACAGAAATTTGCAACAGGAAGTACCAACAGGATGCAACGCATGTGCAGCGCATGTAACGTAGAATAGTAGAATATAGTAGAAGAGTCAAATGGATTTTTCACGACCACAGTCCCATCCGTAGTCCCTAAGATCTGTATGGGTTCGCATAAATTGCCTTTGCAACCGTCCGCAATGTCCACATGGCTAGTGGAAAATTTGTCTGGTTGGGCAGCACTTCAAGAGAGATAAGAGAGCTGTGACTATCACACGTGTCTTTCGTTTTATGTCTGCACCGTAGACATTCCTTGTGTAAAATTATTTGCTTGTACAATTGCCAATTTGCGATGACTGCCCAATGGTGTCCTTGCAGGGGTCTTGAGTGCATTTCGAGGGTCTAGGGCAATTGCTTTCCATCTCTGAGTCAGCGTCTTGTGATTACGTGGCTGCGCAGGTGTGTTTTTCCTGGAGTCTTTGCGAGGCCCCTTGTGCAGCACCACACAGTGAGCATATGGAGAAGTTGCAAATGCTGGGGCAAGCGTAGCACCGCGGGCGTGTCACTTTGCGAGTCGCAATCCGTGGGACCTGTTTTGTTTGTTTGCGTTAGTATGGTCTGCTTCCCAATTAGCGATGCTGTGCGGAGGTACAAAACGAATTGTCATTGTGCAGTCGAGTATGCACAGGCAATTCTGCAAAAGACGAGTGTTGTAAAAGAGTGTTACAGTATCCTGTTTAAAACGTTGCAGCAGTTTTATTCCGCTTGCATCCGGCTTCGTGGCGTCAGTGAGTTTTCAAAACTTGACCCAGCACTCAATTGTTTGCAAGGAGATACCTCCACCATAACCTATTCAAGTAACAGGATCACTTTGGAACACAGTCTGATGCATCGCTTTGGCCATTTTCGCATCACTTTGGAACACAAAATGATACATATCATCAAAACAATGCCAACCACACAGACATGAGATTTACTGACAGGCGCAATACTTTGGAAGCCTGGCGCGTTCCAAACCGAGAACAGGACCAACAAAAAGACCTCCTATGAGAAATATAGTCGTTAGAACGATGTTACCAAGTGCCACCACGGCTGTCACGCAACATGAAGGTCGATGTCCAAAAGTGCGATGTCCAAACACGCCTGCCACACAACATGAAGGTCGATGTCAAAAAGCGCCAGTGGGGTGGGGTGGGGTGGGGCGGGGTAAAAACGTTCATGTTCTTGTGCACACACAAGCACAGCAACCTCGTCACCTTTCTTGCTGTCCAGCAGACACAGGCACTCCTCTTTCATGATCAGTTACCGGTGGGTTGGGGTGGGGTGGGGTGGGGTGGGGTGGGGTAAAAACGTTCATGTTTTGTGCACACACAGGCACAGCAACCTTATCGCAATACCACATAACAAACATGCACACCCACCCGACGCACACACACACACATTTTGCCAATATTTACGCTGCGGGTATCAAACTCTTGGCCAAACGTTAAGAAAAAGCAGGATCAGCACGCTGCACCTTTACGTAATGGTGATGATGATGATGATGATGATGATGATGATAATGATGATGATGATGATGATGGTGGTAATGATGAAGAAGAATAAATATGTTCATGACAAAAAAGAAGAAAACATGATGATGATGATGATGATGATGCTGATGCTGATGATGATGCTGCTGATGATGATGATGATGAGGATGAGGAGGAGGAGGATGGCAAAGAAGAAAAAGAAGAAGCATGATGATGATGATGATGATGATGATGATGATGGTGAGGAAGCGGATGATGATGATGATGATGATGATGAGGATGAGGATGAGGATGAGGATGAGGATGAGGATGCTGCTGATGATGATGATGATGGTGATGGTGATGGTGATGATGATGTTGATGATGTTGATGATGTTGATGATGGTGATGATGGTGATGATGGTGATGATGGTGATGATGGTGATGATGGTGATGATGGTGATGATGGTGATGATGATATATGGCCTTAGACGGGAATGAAGATCATGATGATCAGGCGCGTTCCAAAGCGACGCATGAGACCGCGTTCCAAAGCGATGCTTTTGAACGCGTTCCAAAGCGAGTACCCAACCCCATATTCAAAGGTATTGTATGGGACACATGATGCATCGATAAGAATTGGTTGCCAGACTGTGGAATGATCGAAAGAAACACTAAACAATGAATCGTTTTCTTATCCATACTGAATTTCCCTTCCGAGTCTGGCTTTGCAGGGCCAAAATGAAACAGGCACTCGCTCAAAAATGAGCCTTACATCGCATGAAGCATCAGCACGTTGCATAAACTCGTCGTTTCATCAGCTTTGCAGAAGCTAGTAGCAGCTACCTGGTAGTAGGCTTTGCAAACCAGCGAATGGCCTCAGTCTTCTCAATCTCGAGGCCAATGACTTGACCTGGCAAAATTCATCTTTTCTCAAAACCATGTAACAAATCAAAGCAAGACATATCAAGACGTATGTAATTACATCATCAAACACGTGCGAAATACGTGAAACGGCTGCAGAATCAGAATGGCCCTCAACATCCTCAAAATATCCTAATTACTGTGATCGTGGTTGGTAGAATCCAGACTAATCAACTATTTTCTACGGAGATCTTTCAAAGTTGTTTCTACGCGAAGTAAAGATAGTACAAAAAGATACATGCCATGGTGAAATGGTTCATTTGTAAAATTTATATAGACTTGATTTGGACATAATTTGGACCCAATTTGCCACCAAGCCTGCATGAATGTCATGTGAGATATGGGCCTTTCATTGGTTCGGTGTTCACCCAGCCGGCACCGTCGCTCTCTCGTTGCTCCCCACATGGCATGGGCATAGCAGCAAGTTCTTGCATACATTCAACGAAGAAAAAGATGCACAGCATGGTGGCCACGAAGTTGGCATGATGTGTTTTCCTTCTTTTTATTTTTCCTTTGAACGAAATCAAAGAAAACTGAAGGCAGATACCCTGAAGTCTTTTACATGGAATGCCACGAGCAGTAACACAGCTATTAGGTGAGTAGGGCACTTGCCGTTCACTTGCCGTTCTGATCCGTTCTGTGCTTCAGGTGAACCCAATGGTTTAGGCATGGTTTGTCAACCTATGAGTACACTTGTGGATTGTGAGGCACTGTTCCCTTTTGCTTTATGTTGCCAAATGCCATGATTGGAGCTTTTACGCTAGATGCTAGCATGCTAGAGGACTTCAAGCTGAGAATCAAGAAGTTACCAAGCACCAACTCAAAATAATGTTTAACATGTGTAAACAGTACATCAGCCCATAATAGTCCATACATGCCTAATGTTTTGTGATGTTTTGTGATTGTGTTTATAATTGTGGTTCCAAAATCCCTTCTGGTCTCCATGAAGCACTGTCCAAAGCTATCTCTCTGTGTCTCTGTACTTTACTTGATACTCAACTTCTGCAAGCTTGCATGGTAAATTTCAGCGGCACCCTGGGTACAATTGGCGACCGTCCAGGAAGCTAGTTCTAGGGAAGCACCCCCTTATCAGCTGTTTGTACCTTCGTCTGAGAGAGTGGGCTTTCGCTTCAGGTTCTTTTCAACCAGATTTTGGGGTCAGGCAATCACAACAATTCCCAGTGCAGTTGACGGATTCCTGGCTACCAGTACCCCATGGTTCTGAAAGTGTGTGTGTGTGTAGCTCCCACTCCAAGCTACATTCAGACGTATAAGCAAGTCTAGGCAAAATGGACAAACATTCCATCGCGTTCCATCGCGTTCCATCACGTTCCTTGACTAAGTCACCCCTTTTCCTTGGGTGACCCAGACTTGCCGCTGGCATGTTGATCAAGACATCGACGCCACGCGACCAGAACAGAGCCACATTTCCCTCAGAAAGTTGACTACGAACCCAAAAAGTTTCATTTGGGTAAGAAACATGATATTCATATTTTTCTCAAACATGTAAATGTATACTACAGTAATTGAAGATAACTGGAGTATGGAGTGGTCCGTGACATCCAATGAAGAAAGTGCAACAACTTTGGAAAATGCCTTTCATGATCACGATCAAGGTTGCATGGAGGAATTGGTTTCATGACTCTAGACTCGACTCACTCACCACTACCACTTGGGTTTTGACTCACACAAAGGCTCTCGAAATCCTCGATCGTCTTCAGGGAAGCGTTTGTGGACCTTGGAAATCAAACCATTTTACAAGCCTACCTGGGCCTACCTTTACTTCAAGTTTTTTTCGGATTGGGCCCGACAACTCCAGCAGGAATGGTTTGCATTACATAGGGCAAACTCGAGTACAAACCATAACAATTGTTGAAGGGGAGAGCAATGTCCAATGCACTTCGCTTTCGGGCTTTGATGGGCCTTGTCTGATGCCAGAGCTTCAAAACTTCAAAGCATATTTGTTCATTTTCTTCTCCAATGTTGATTACTTAGTTTTGCTTTTCTATGATATTTCTATGTGTTTCTCTCATCTGGGTGCAGGATGAAGGAAATCTCGGAGAGTCTGAGCTTGTCACGAAGTACCACATGCCTTTGCAAACTCTTTGCATCGCGACACTTTTGTCGCTCTTTGCATCTGGTTGAAAAAAGACGCCTGGCAAATGCGGCGCAGTGTGTCCTTTGCACTTCGGAAACCATTTTTGGATACAGAGTTGTGGTCAAAACCAGACTTCACAGCTTGGTGTGTTGGAAAGGTACCAGCATTTCAACCTTCCAGTTTTTTCGCAGAATGAGGTACAACAAGCAGCAGAGGCTTCGACCTCGTTTCGCTCGTGAAAGGTTAACTCCATTGGAGACTTCCCATGATAACCTGCACTCCGATCACTCTGCTCGGTATTGATCAGTCAAAGGAATATTCAGGAACATACGTTCCTTGCTCAGCAGCTTTCTGTTGGGCATAATGGAGTCACAACTCAGAACCATTTTTTGTAATACATATCTACATTTGTATATGTACATATATGTGAGTTATGTAGATTGTAATTCCATGCATTGTACTCTCCCAGCCTTGGTCTCCATTACTCAAAATCAAAAGGATCTGAAACTCTGTTTCTTGGCCCAGTGTTTTCTCTTTTGACAAAGAGAAAGTAAGAGGACGAGCCTTGATTCGGTTCGCTGAGCATCCGAAAGTCCCCACGACCTTGCACAACCGCAGTGCACTGCATAACGATGCTGCAAAGTTTCCTAAACTTGTCTTAATTGTAGTTCGCCACTTTGAACACTCATTTATCATCTACACATGCCTTGTCTTATCTTCACACATGGTCTATATATTGGCAAACAGTTGCACTACAGTTGTACGCATGTATTTCACCCATCGCAAAAGGCAGTTTCTGCTCTAACTCAAGTTTGACTGCAACTAAGGGTTCTGAAGAAATTGCAGTTCTGCCGGTTGTTTTTGCTTAGACGGATTTGTGCTTTGTACCTCTGCACCTGGTTGCTGGTGTTGGGAAGTGTTGAGGATGCAAAACCAAATGTTGACTAAGTAATAACTCAATCATACTAATTATATACAACTCACAAATATTCTTCAATATTGTATGCTATCTTATAGTATACTATGATATGTATAATATGATATAAAATGACATAATATGAAATAATATGACATAATATGATATGATATGAAATAAAATGATATGATATGATATCATATCATCTGACTTAATACGGTATAATATCAAATAATATTTTATGATATGGTATGGTATTATGCAACAAAATTAAATATAGATAATATACAAAACGCATATTATATAATATAATTTTATAATGCCATACAATATAAGACAAGACAACACAACACAATACAAAACAAAACAAAACAGGCAAGGCAATGCAATGCAATACAATAGAATACAATACAATACACTGCAATACAATACAATACAATAGAATACAATACACTACACTACACTACAATACAATACAACACACAAAAACCAAAAAAAAACAATAAACAGTAGAAAACAAGATACAATACACTACACTTATCATTTTGAAAAACAAACATGATATATAACGAAATATTTTAAGTATAGTCAAATGATATTATAGTATATCATGATATTGTGGTATATTGCATTAAATGGAGACGATGTCGAAGTAGTAGAACTTGGCTGGAACGGCAAGGAGAAAAAATCAAGGTGACGAAAGCGCTCCGCAAGGTCGCTGTTCAGTGTAGAGCTTCAACGAACGTATCATACTTCTGCGCATAGAGTCCCCAGAGACATGTAGCTGGAAGGAGAAATGTACTTGTACTGGAGATCGAAGCGACCATGGCGGTCATGCTAAAAGAAGAGGATGTTAGCCGGCAAACGGTGAGCGAAAATGGATGCTAGCTAAAGCTTGTGCCCGTGCCTAATAGTTAAATGAATATATATATATATACAGATACAGTTGAATAACTAATGAATTTAGTCATACTGTATCCAGTTTGAATTTGTAGTAATAAGTTTGTAGTATTTGACACTATCGTCTCAAAGAGTCCAAGGCCAAAGCTGAGTGCATGGAACGCCTTTGTGTCAAAGTCTTTGACGCTCATTAAGCCACGGCCTCGACAATCTGCTGAGTTGCATTCTAAATTCTTGAGGCTCTCACCTAAAGCTCATTGTGACTCATTCTGCCTTACAACTCCAACACCAACTCCTACACCAACGACACAAACTTGCTTCAAAGGTTGCCGTGCTATGCCATGCCTGTCTCTGGCTGCATGCGTCTGAAGAGCTCTGCCGCATTGCCAGCGAAGCCTCAAGGAACAGTGGCAGAATGGCTCTCGGTGGCAAAAGCTCGTTCAGGCGATGAATCATCATCATCGTCGTCTTCATCATCATCATCGTCGTCGTCGTCGTCATCATCGTCATCATCCTAGTGACAGCGAACTAGGTAGTGGGAACGCAATATTATCTGAGAATACCCACTTGCCAGCTATTTCCCGGGAATTTGCTTGCACAAAGGTCAGATGCAAGATGGTGATGGTGATTATGATTACGGTGATTTTGGCGTTTATTGTTTATGATGTTTATGGTGATAGTGATGAATAAGGTTATGCCATCCCATATGAAAATGAGGGAGTTTGGCCCAGATCTTGCATCCAGCCAATTCGATTCTGGGACTGTGTGATTCAACCTGCCTGGCTCAGCAAAATCTGTGGGGTGGCATCGCCAAGCTCCATTGAATGGATTGGAGGCGGAATGGCAAGCTGCTGAAGCAAGAGGAAGTCAATGCAACTATGATAGTTTGCTTTCGGTTTTCATTCAACCACCTGAACCGTACCTATTGATCCTGCATGATCTCAAAATGATCTCTACATCTTTAAACAAATCAATCGTTGCATTACTAATAGCAGGCGTCTGCTGTTCATCGTTCGGTCCCGATTTCCAGCACGCCTACTTTGCGGCAGCAGTGCACAAACTGTTTCTCTGTCACCCAGCCATTGCCCTGTCACAGGTACCGGTAGTAAAAACATGTAAAAACACATCCAAAGCATTCCAAAGCCAGGTTCTATTCCTTGTTGATCTGCCTTGTTGAGGACAGTTGAAGAATCTGTCAACCCTCCAACTGCATCCAACTGCCCCATCTCAGCCCATGTCTCCCCAATCCGCTGTTGAGTCAAAGTTTCGTGTTTTTGAATGTCTATCGAGATCTATCCAAATTTCTATCCAGTGAACATTGAGAAAGTTTTAGGCGCCTTTGTGTCCAAGCCTTTCACCCATGCAAGAAGCATGTTCTGATACTCCTCAGAGATGCAGGGCAGTCTGGATGCAATATGGCTCATTATCCTTCTTATGGCTCATGCGAGCCCATGCAGTGGGTCAAAAGAGAAAATCTGCCCGTTAGTGAAAAGGGAACATCCAATCACACTATGCACACTATGCCATATGTGATGTCTCTCCAACAATGCATTTTAACCTGTGTTTCTCTGCAAACGACATGTTTGATGAATTCCATGTTTCTTGAACAGATGTTGACTGATTTGACTGTAGAGTCACTATCAGTGTGGCTGTGTGGTGGTGTGTCCGCAGCTCCTTGGTCAACTTTTCACGCAACTCCGTCAACATCTCATCAGTCTCTGGGTCTAGATCCCTGCCATTTCGACAAGCTGAAGCTTCCCCAAGAAATGCCAAGAAGCCTCAAAGAACATGCCACAAATTGCCACAAGAACTATCAGAACTATATAAGTTTGGGTCTGCCCATGAGGGAGAAACGCATGGCTACCAATATTGCACCACTACTACACAAGCTTAGCGTAGTGACAACTTGGACCCGGATGATGTGAAGGACACAAAACCACAAATAGCTTTCAGTGGTGAATCAAGATTCATCGAGTTGCACCAAGAGGACCTGCGAGGCAGCGCTAATCTAAGTGAAAAGAGCAAAAGAAAGAGTACAGATCCTATACAGATCCTAGTGGCTGATAGATCACAGCCCACAAAAGGTGCCTGAATTGCAGGAAATCGCGGTCCGTCAACTGCAACCAAAGGCTCCTGGAGCAACTTCAAGTTTCAAAGCAGTAAAGTACACTGAAGTCCACCGCACTTGCAAACCGAAGAGATGAGAGGAGCCCTGCATACAGAACTTACAGAACTATACTATACGCCCATCCGAGGCTAGACCCTACGAGCAAACAGCGGACCAAAATGCCAGCAAGACCCAAAGAAACCAGTTGGAGCCGTAAAGCGAAGCATAACATGCTCTCCCCCTCTGCAGCAGGTCAGCCACCCGCTGTAGATACAGCAAAGGCCAGGCAAAACGCAACAACTTGGATCAACTAATGCAACTACAGTAGTCTTAGTTAGTTACTCCGAGTTACTCAATGTTGCTTGACCTGCTCAATACACTTCAAAACCTCTCTGCGGATGGATTTCTGTGTGGTCATGTGCGATCCCAAAGTCGGAGCCCGTCAGCAAGGTGGGCTTCAACAGGGCGCGTTACCATATGAAAGGAGTATGAGACATTGCAAGAGGTTGGACAAGCCTGGGAAACCTACAATACTTACAGCTTTCCGTCCATTGCACAGAATGTTGAAAAAGCTAGATGACACATGTATGCACATGTAAATAAATATTTTAAAAAATGAAAAAAATGAAGAAATGCGTAGAGGCAGGATGACAAACTCGTCATGCGAGCAAGAAAGGACTGCTAATATGTTCGAGTCATGGAGAAAGACTGCAGTTTCAGAAATTTGTTTCCTGCCTTACTTCATAGTGGAGGCCCAAGCGATTCAGCAAGAAACAGAACCTCAGCCAAAGCTCTGCGGGACGGCCAAATGCAAAAAGACGCAGACATCCTCGCCGTATCTTGCAGTAAGACAAATAGGGACACACAAAATACACAAACATGCAGAATCACAGAAAACCTCCAGGCATCCACACTCCCCAAAAGTGAGCTTGCCCTTACCGTCAACGTCGAGTGCCTGTGCAAAGATTTCCAGCATGGAGTAGGGGACGGCCATCCATTTTCACACAGCATACACTCACACAGCATAGTCTGAGTCAAAATTCTCAGCAGGGCAGGTCTTTGTATGGTACACATGTAGCAAACTCAAAGATTGTATTTCTGGAAAGCTTACCCTTGACTCAACCTCTCGAGTCCTTCTTGGAAGGTGTGAACCCTAAAACAAGCGATCAGCAGGGCTCCTCTCTCCATGCCGCCAGCAGTGTACCAAATTGATGGCACAGTGCCTTCAGGCGTCAGCCCCGACACTCCAACAATTTTCTGCATGTGTCGGGGCTGTCTGTAAGAATACAGGAGAAAGTCGGAAAGCGCCTGTCTGAAGCTGTCTGCCAGCTGGCTCGATTTTGCTTTGTCCAACTGCTCCTCATATCAACATGATCCCCCAGCATCGTGTAGAGTTTATCAACTCGTTCCAAAGATTTCCAAAGAAAACCTGGGCATTTAGCCTTTTGTTGTTGACAAGGGAGGACCTGCAGGGGATTACACACTGCTCTGTGCGTGCGTGGGGGTGTGCATATGTTGCAAGAGTGCGACGTGCCTCCCTGTGGTGGCTGCATGCTGCATTTGTGTGTTTGCCCTGTGGAAGAGCAACTCCCTAGTGCCAAAGAGCACCAAAGAGCATGATCCATAGGAACCCTAACACCCTAACAGGCCCTGACACAGGAGTTTCATGCACAAAGTGAACTACGTCTCAAGCTACTTCGACCTGCGAAGCCTGGAGTGGAGAAAAAAAACTGCCCAGACCGCTCTTGCTCCTCTTTCTTAGCTGGCCTCAAGAGAATGAGAGGTCTGACGGTCAAGATTCTTTCGCAATAATCAGTGTCTAGCAAAGCCACCTGAATTAGGTTTTATATGGTTTTATACATCCAGGATCGTGCCAGTATCTTAATGGGATGAAGGATGATGAAGGATTCAGGATGCATCAAGGATTGTTTCTCTTTGCGCAAGCACTGGGCTCACTGGGCATCCCAACTCGTTCTCTTGGTGGATTGGTGGAAGTCCACCAGCCATGTGTCGTTTCCTTGCAGACTTCAAAATAGAAGGATTGGGTTCTCGTATCTCTCATTCTCCATCTTTCTCCGTGACTTGGAAGAAAAACTGGTGAAATCATGTGAAATCTGTTTCAACTTTACCCTTGCCTCAGTTGATTAGCTAGGCTCTAGCTAACAATGTCTGGAAAGCTCGGCAAGGAGCTGTAACTGTGACAAACTCTGATTTTCTCAGACTGTGGCCATGTCTCTGGGTCAAACTCAAAGAGGGACACGCCCTGAAGAGCTGGTGCACACTCCATGCACGACAGTTTGGGACAAGCAGAACTTCAAAGCAGCCAAAGTTTTCTGCAGTCCCCAATCTTGCGGTTATCTAGACATGTCTGTCTATTCCACGTGAAGACTCTAGGCTCTCTGCTTTCTCACATAAAACATGCTCACTTGAACTCTGTGCCCCAAAGGCTCACATGCCTTGGATGAGGGACCCCTCAAAATGTTGAAGAGCTTCGCCGGATTCATGTCTAAACCCGACCTGCAGGGCTTTGGACTTGTGCCATGTTGTATCATTCCAGCCAAACAACATACGATTATATCATATTCTTGTATGTATATATATATATATAGATACGACTAGATACGATTACAATCGATTATATATATAGTACAAAATGTGATTGTTTACCTCACCCTCACAGTCCAGGTGAATCCAGGGAAAGACTTTACATCTGCGCACCTTTCTACTGCTTTGGCGAGGGCAGGCTCCTGCAAGGCAAGCCCGGCGAAGAATGCCAAGCAAACGCTACACGAATGATTTTGGAACCAACAGGAGGAAAAAATAGAAAGCAACCCTCTGTCGCCCTCTGTCTGGTGCCAACCCTTTTCCAGTTTTCTGGGATGCCCGGAGGTAGTTGGCACAATCTACACTTAGCTACTGATGCTACTGGGGAGATCAACTCAACGATATTGATACTTCCCATTTAGGACATTCAGATACATTCCGTGTAAGCAGCCGATAACTATGGTTGAGAATCTCTTTGCTACTCAACTTACTTGCGTGGGCTGGCTCTAGTTTTGATCTCGTTTTTATTCTGGAAGCACTGACTTCCACAATGCTCACAGGCACAATGCCCTCTTGTAAGCAGCGAACGAACGCTCATACCTTTCTTTGCCCGGCATTACGCGTCTTTCGCATCTTTCTGGTGCATTTTATCTGCATCAAATGCACCATAGAGTTGAGCAATGGTCACCAGAATCAAGGCAAGCATGAAATAGCCTGAGCGGAAGCGTGTCATCATCAAGAATGGCAATCTTGGACTTTGCTCATGTCTCTCATCTTGTAACATCTTACAAGATCTTACAGCGTCTGCACCTGTGGAACATACAGGTGACTGCATGGTGTCATTGTCAGAGGCCTGGGCCTTCAGGGAATAAAATTAGATATATAATTAGAGTTCAACGGGGCAAAAGCAATATTTGGATTCTTTTTCAATCTGCGTGCGGGGTATCTGTTGCAGGCCCTTTCAGCCAGTAGCTCAGACCGAAAACTGCCAGAGAGCAGAGCGAAGACAGTAAGAAAACGTAGTCAAAGTGAAGGTGGACCGAAGACAAGTCGACTTCCCCCACCAATGCCATCAAGTCAGCTCGATCTCGCTTAGGAACAAAGCGCAGGGTAAGGATGACGCAAGCTGCAAAGTACATTGCCATCACCTCCGACAGCAACAAGGCCAGCGAATTTGATGTAACAGATGTGGAGACCATGCGAAAAATGGCCAGCAGTCGCTGAATAAACTGCCGGGTGTTGGCCAAGGTCAGGTAACCCACAAAGATCAGAGACAGCATTGGTGCCCAGTAGCTAACATCCACTGGAACTCTCAAGTTGAGTAAAAGGATTGTGAGTAACCTCGTGGCTGGATCATCAGCCTGTGCACTTCCACGTCTTAGTAAAAGGTTGACGGAAGACATCAAGATTTTGTACACGCAAATTGCCGAACAGCAACGGCCAAGTACATTCATGACCTTTCCCAAACGTGTGCGAGCCTTCAGCTCACACAAACGAGCTTGAATGAGTTCATCGAGCTCCAGAAAAAGCTCACGACTAAAGGCCTCTAGAGCCTGGATTTCTGTGGCCAGTTGCTTCCGGGTTGCGGATGGTGAAGTGCCAAACGAACCAATTCCGCCAATTCCCAATGTGAAAAAGCTCGGGTTTTGAACAAACTGTGCCACCCGTCCAACAATGGAGATGGGCTCCTCTCGTTTGGCACGAGTCTCTTCTTGTTTTAGGTTGAGTTCTTGCCGCTTTCGAGCAGCTATGAGTCTCATGGTCCTCAACAAGCGTTGCTCTACGTCGGCGACCTGTTGCTGTGTGACCGGTCGAAGGAACGAGTGCATACTCTGAAAGGGAAAATTCACAGCCCCAAATCCACTCAGCGTTGCCACCACTGTAATACCTAGTACACCTATACGAGCTACGAGAAGGTCGGCCGAGAAGTTCACAGAATCAATGTGAATCAACTTTCCAGACAAGTAGATTGCGTACCAAAAAGGTGGCAATGAGAGCAGCGCCGAGGCTAGTGCTAATCGATGAGAGCCGTAGCAAATCGACCTCACCGCTGTCCAAACGAAAGATGCCGGCAACACCACGTATGAGAGCCAGATTAAGGTCCAGTGGTCTACCTTCCATGCAAATGCACGGACATCTGCATCAAACAAACCAGCCATGGTCGCCAGCATCAACTGAAACATAGATGAGGAAGCGGCAAAGGTTGCTGCAAAAAGAAACTGGATGTATCTCTGCTTCACCTCCAAACATGGGAAATGAAACGAGTCTTTTTGGCAAATGGCAGGGCCTGGAGGCCTCAAACAGAACTTCTCCCAAAAGATTGAAATCTAAATAATCTATAAATATCTATATATATATAAATATATATAAATATCTATAAATTAAAAAACCGGTACCCGTTGCTCAATCCCCAAGGCGGCCTCGTAGTCGCGGTACAGAAGTTTTGCAAAGAACCAGTTCGCCACGGCGAAAAGCATCACATGGGAACCAGCTAATAAGAAAGCTTGGAATCGCCACCATGTGGTCGACTGCCCAGACTCTTCATTTGCGGATATGTCAATGACATCAGCCAGCGCTCCAGTCTCACTGCTTTCAAGACTAAGAGCTGTTGCAAGCACTGTAGCATGTATAAAACCAGATGTGGCACCTCCCATCGCAGTCCATCACCGCTGTCTCTTCATCTTATGTTTGTTGTTCTCTACTGACTTTTCAGTTACTTAATTACAGGAAATCAAGGCGTCAACCAGTGGCACTGTTTTTTGTCTTTTGGGGTTCCATGGCACTCCACAAGTTTGAGTCACAGTCACACCTTCTAGAAAACATGTTTATGGATTCCTGAGATCTCCTGTGCGCGTATACAACAACAAGCAAGTGATTAGAATTGTCACTAGAGCAATTCAAGTGACTTTGAGCAGAACATCCACAAGCTGGTGTATCTGGTATATGTTATGTCTCTCAGGCATGTCGTGAAAGGCAGGCATCCACGAATTCTGTCTACAGTAGATGTTCTGAGAAGTACCATGATCAAATCCTGCAAACAGCAGTTTAACGCCACAACCTTAGCAACGTCAGATTGAGTCAGACTTCATCGCAATCCACTACAAGCTCCTGCAAAGCTGAACAAATCAGAGAAGAATCATTCGAAATCACATCCATTTCGGGAGAAAAAACTCATCCAAGCAGCCGCAGCTCACGCCGGTGATGAGCAGCGTCCAGATATCTGGGTACCGCTGAGGGGGTGGCACCACTGCATGCAGGAAGTGCAACAGGACCCCCACCAGCACAGTGACAAGCCTCAAATGAGACTTTCACGGATACTTAGCCTGAAACCCAATCAATAGCTACATGCTTTCGAGAATTTCCAAAAAATATACCACAATGAATTCATAGAACGAGTGCGAACCAGTCTCAAAGTACCAAAGCACAACGTTCTTGAAGTTTTGAAGCCAAGTCGCAAGAGGGATCTGCATGCAGTATTTGGAGGATTTGGAGAACGCTCGCAGAGTACTATCAGAACTGCTAGTAAGCACAGGATGCTCAGAAAGTATGCTGGGCAAAGGTCATCCTTTACCATCAGTGGATACCTCAGTGAAACGACATGAAACGAATGAGACGGTGGAGGCGGTGGATTGGCTTTTCGGCTTTTCACTTGCCACACCCTGAAAGCTCGGAAGAAATATTCCAAAGATTTCGATGGACAAAAGAATCATGGGAGGATGAGCCAGTCTCCAGTGCAGGAAAAAATGTTTCAAACATGTTCAAACATCTCGAGTTCATGCCACATGACACCAGTATTTCATGTGCATCTGTGGGCTTTCTTCGGAACTCTATAATTTTCCTGGTTGCCCCCCGACTTCTTAGGATTGTGCAGGGGTCCACCTCACCTACGTTTGTTGGTACCACTTGATGGCAACCGTTTCTTAAAGTTTCTTTCCTTTATGCCTTCGCGTTCTTTTCTTGCTCTTTTTTTTGCCTCTCATCTTCCTGTCCTCTAGTACATTCTTCTTGCCTGCCTACCCTGTTGCGTTTGAGTCTCCTTCGTTATCGTTGTCCGGGTCCCTCTTCCCATCTTTCTTTTAGTGTTAGTTCACTATCTCGTTCTTGCCCCCTTTTCTTCGCATCCTGTTTTTTCCTGTACAGTCCCTGGAGACTGGCCATAAATGGCTAAAACATGCTAAAACCAAGGCACATAGAGAAGAGACTCACTAGCTGAAAGTGCACAGCCAGAATCCAAGGAATCCCAGCTGAAGATCTTAGAGGTCTCCACTGTCTCCACTCTTTTGCCAAAGCGGGAGGAAGTAAGCACACGGCCAGACTTGGAAAGAGTACCCCTTTTTCATGGACCTGTAGGCATGCATGGTGCCATGCTCTAACAATCAGTAAATGCTAAACATCTCCATACATCTCCACATGCTGTCACAACATCCTGTCACAACGTGCCGTCACAACATGCCGTCGCAAACAATTGCTCTTCCACAAGCCCTCCAGGTCTGCAACATTCTGCAACTGCAACAAACACCAGTGATGCAGAGTCAAGCATCAAATGCATCCCGTTTCCCATGTTTCCCAGCCTGAAAAGCAAAGAGAAAAAAGGACATTGAAGACGTAAAGAGTGCTGCAGCAAATGCGCCTGCGCATCTTCAAAACTAAACAGCCTTTAGCATCTATTGAAATAATTCCCAGGCTCTTGCTATGCCATCATTCTGCCATGCAAACTTGCCTGCTTTTAAGCAAATCACACCGGTTGGATCTGGTATCATTTTCTGAACGAAGTTTAGTTTCCAAGCTTGCACAGTCTGAGATGCTCGGCACATGCAAAGCCAAAGCAGTTATGTGCCAAGAAAGAAGCAGAAAGAATCCAGTTCAACGAAAGCACTCACCTGGCCCTGCTTTGCGCCGCAGTGTACAGAACGCAGAAGGCAGGAGAGACACTAAAGTTGTCGACGCACAGAGTAGTGGCAGTCGCCCAGTTGGCACCAGCCGCTGCACCTTGAAGACCTGAAAGCCGAGTCTCATATTATGAGGCTCGTACGACTCATATGACTCATATTACTGATATGTATCATGTATCCAAGTTCATGCATTCCTCAAAAACAGAAAAGGGAAGTCCTCCGGTGCAGACATTTTTTCCTCTTCCCTTCCTATTACCACTTGACTTGTGGAAAGGTTCCGTGTTGATGCCGAAACCCATCAGAACCCAAGCCTCTACCTCAAGCACTAGCCACCAATATTAATGTAGTGGATTCTGCTAACTGCATGTAACTGCTCCCTCCTTGAGAAACTGCGTCCAAGCAACGACTGAAATCGAACACCAAAAATTTGCCACCTTATCTTCGTACAAACCTCGTGCAAAAGGAAACATGCGGTGGAGAACTTGCAGCACAGCCTCAGGGCAGGTCAGGATATGCAATTGAATAATTTTTGCAAGTTATCGGAGCCTACCCGGGCTGATCTGCAAGAAACTGCTAATCAATGTAATCTTCAAATGTCATTCCAATCCTTTGATTGCAAGACCAGTTCAGCACGCATGCAGTCAAAGAGGCTGCTTTGACTTCCTTTTTGCCATCGATTTTGGTTTGCAAGCAATCTCATGAAAGGACCGAGTGTTTCAGCCTCTTTTTGAAACCACGTAGCTGGCAAAGGTTGCTGCGTCAATAACCAAGGCCCAAATAGCAGCAGGATTGTACAAATCACAGCAGCTCCAGCAGATGCAACTCCCAAGACCGCGCGGTCGAAGGCAAAGGGGCGGAGGCACTGCGACAGAATCCCAAAGAAAAAGGCGGGAGCCTGAGTAGAATGAATTTCTGAATGAATCACGTTTCTGATATGCATCAAAATCGCTTCATAAGGTGTCCGCAGGAGAAAGTCCAACCGTCCAACTCAAACCCAGGGGAAAGATTTGGCTGACAGTCAGAAGACCAGTGACATAGTACAGAGATATTTGCTTGTACAGCAAGGCAAGCGTAAACAGAACCTTAGTCGAATGTTGGGGCTAGCATCTTTCCATTGGAATCATTTTGATGACTGTTTGGGGGACTGGAATTGTGCTGAACTAATATCAACTCAAATGTCATTTTTGGGTAGGTGCAGGAGAGGATAAAAAGCCGGTTCCCTGAACGTCGGGTTTACTCGGCAACACGACTATCCAAGTAAGAAAGGGTGGAAACTTCAGAAGCATAAAGATTGCATGAAGTGTTTCATCACTTCATCCATTAAAAAAATGTGGTACAAGTCAGTGCAAGTGCTATGTTCCCGGGCACTGGCTGGCACGATACGTTTCTGGGCAACGCAGCCAGCAGCTGCCAAAGAGAGGCCCAAACAAACGCAGTTGTATTGGAAATGCCCATGGTCTATGATGACCTCAATGAACTGTCTCTTGACACTTTCCTCTCTCGTCTGGATTTTCGCTCAAACTTGAAGTTCCATAATTTCCTCAAAAGGGCAAAGCAACAAATTTCAAGAGCTCTCAATTGCACATCGCTTTGAACTTGTATGAACTTGTAGAAGTAGCTTGGAGGCCGAACCAGAGGTGGCAGTAGCCACAAGAACAGAGCCAAGGGCTGCCATGCTTCAGCAAAGCTCTTGGCCGCATACACCGCTCCTTCCATCAGCTCTTAGAGTGCCAAATTTTGATGCCAAATCCAGACATTGCATGACATTACAAAATGTTCCGCCAAATCGAATTCATCCAGTCCTGGCAAATAGATCAGGAGGTCAGAAACCATCACAGAGGACCGCAAGAAGGCCTGCTTCATTAAGCCCAGCAGAGAAAGAAGGGACAAAAATTCGAGGAATCAAATCATTGAATCAGCGTATGGGCAAGAAAAGTAACTACTAATTCTTTCCTTTGTCCCGAAATCCAAGCCACTCCAAACTTCAGTTCCAGTACCTTCAAAACTTCCCTCTGGCTCTTTTCCCAAAACTTCTCATAACCCTTCCTGATGTGGAAGGTTGAAAGACTCTGAAATACCCATCGCATGGTTAGCTCCAGCAATACAGCCTTACACTGCAAGCTCTCGTGCCCTCGACTGGTGTGAAGCGCGAAACAGGTGGGATCCACCTGGTGTCCAATGGTCCTTAGGTTCAGGTTGCTGGCATCAAGGCTCAAGTCATGCACAGGACAGGGGCTCCTCTAGCGGTTGAAGACCCTGACGTGGAAGTGGGCCAAGGACCAACATGCACAAACAATCATCAAACAATCATCAAAAGCAACAGACACATTGCGTGATGGTTGCCTCGCGGACTAGCGACCGTTCATTGTTCTGTTGTACTACAGCTCTTGTATCTCTTGTAATATATTGTAATATCATTTAAGTATATGGTATGTATAGTCTGTATAGTTAATCTGTGAACAAATGGATCCTTGTTCTGGATGTAGTTATTGAGCTGTGATACCCGTTATGCTGGTAGCTTTGGGCAGCGTTACGGCGTTGCAAGCGGAGCTCGGACTTTTCCTCGCGCAGGGACTTGAGCCAGTACGGCGTTTCAATGCACAATCACATATGTACATGATAAGTGTCCTAGCGTTTAGTTCCCTTTGACACCCCCCATGCCCGTGGCATTCTTCGAGCCACGGACACGAGAGAGGGAACTTTGAATTAGATTTGTTCTGCTACTTGAATTACGCCTATTTACATAAAACGTGCCATTCGGATCCCCCTTCCCCACATACCCGTCGGGTATAATGGTTCAGGGTTCACCTACTCTTTGGCTGTCGATGCATCGGCGCTTCATCAAGCTGTACAACGCGAATTATTGCTAGCTAACATCTACTTTTCTACGTTGGCTAAGCCCGCCACTCACCCGTCGGGAGAAATGGATCGCTTCGCTACCAAAGGTTTACAATGCTAACTAACGAATTCACGTGCACATTGCAGAATCTCGTGCAGATTGGGAATATCAAAAGTCTTGAACCTAAGCGAATTAGTCTAATGCCTCGCTCAGTGTCCACTCAGTTGGTCTTTTCCTGATCATCTGTTCATAAAGACGGTAAACATCTTGTAGCCCAGTGATCATTTTGACGGATCGAAGCAATTGGTTTACTGCTCACGGCGGACTTTCTTCCATTGAGGTGCTGTTGGAGTTCTCTCCCATCCTGCCGCACGTTTCGGAGCAGCTTTCGGCGATGAAGGCTTTGCAGGCGGTGCCTTTGATGGTTCATGGGATTTCGGCATAGCCTTGCCCTTTGGTGCGCTAGCCGATGAGGATGATGCTGAACCAGTGCCTTCAGGTGTCTGTGAAGGTTGTGCAGGTGGTTTAGCAAACTTGGAAGCTGCAGTATGTCCAACCGCTTTAAATACTTCACTCACCACTTCGTCGCCAAGGGTTGGAGCCATCTTCGTTTTCATCTCGGTCTTTCCCCTCTGCGCCTCGGCCTCGGCCAGCTGAATAGCATAAGCCATCTTGCTGACAAAGTTTTGAGGTAAAGGAATGCCACATTGTTGGGCGGCAAAGAGCAGTTCTACTCTCTGTTCTTTCTCCCTCAGGCTCAGATATACCGAGAAAGCTGGGAGTTCGATGCAGTTGGGGAAGCCGTGGCTCCCGGAGCGAAAGAAGGTGTATGACTCGTGCTCCGGAAAGGTTCCTTTGAGCAGTCGTCGAAGGAAATTGCTGATGGTTACTCGCATCTCCTGTTTCCCTTGGGCATCAGCCTGCATTCGGTTCATTGGCATGAGAAAGCCTAATGACTCAGGAGTGTACCCGGCGCGTACCAGAAATTCCATCATCTTCTCATAGATCTCTAAAGTCTTGATGACAGGCATCATCATGTTTCTTGGTCGCCCTGAGTATAACTTCTCTCCTTCTGACCATGAATTCCTCTTCCCTTTCTCCTGAAAGAGTTCATCCAACTCCAGCTCCGTCGGGCGCTTGAGGTTGCCATCCTGGTCTTCTCCTGTATAAGGACAGAAGTCGTCCAGGTCCAGCCGGACTCGCTTGGTTTCCGTCATCATCTCATAGTACTCCTCTGGGGTCAGGGTGACTCTCTGTTTGTAGTAGAGCCTGAACATTGTGATGATCTTTGACATGACGGCATTGTCATACAAGTGAGCCGCGGCCTCGGAGACATCATTGTTGATAAGTCCGTCTTCTGGCATACCCTTGCTGCCGCTCTCGAGGTTCTTGGTCCATGCTGGAAGTTTGGAAGAGGGTTCATCTTCAGGTTCGACTTCCATTTCATCGTCGTCTTCTTCAACGATTTCGTCGTCTTCCTGTTGGGCTTCCTCCTCCTGATCCATTTCCTCATCATCGCCTTCGTTGTAGTCGACCTCGTCAGGATTGAAGCCATAGTCGTTGGATTCGGATACGTTTTCTTGTGCTTGATGGACCGTATCCTTGAACAACGATTCTTCTTGTCGACGAACTTCTTCATCGATCTCTTTCTTCGTGGCCTCATCTTCATCGTCTTCAGGAGCTTGTAGCCGATAGGGACGGATTCCACAACTTTCAAGTTCCGTCCAGCAAACTAGACACACTGCTAGTTTTGTCGGCGTCTCATTGAGACAGTGAGGACAATGGCGGCAACCTGATGTTTGCACCCTTTTGCGTTCGACTATGTAGTCAATCAGCTTGATGCGGGCCAGGTATTGCTCTTGTCCGCCAGGCTCGATGAGGTTGTTCTTGAATTGGTTGACGATGTTCATGGCATCCATGGCGGTTTCGTCAAACGGTTGATCTTCGGCGTCGATGCACTGACTTGCAACCCTCAAGATGGACTCCTTGGTGGCTACCGTTCTTGATTTGATAGTTCCAGACCGGACTACCTGGTCGTCGCCCGACGGGACGAACAACCGGAGCCATGTCTTATTGTTTTGGTCCTTTGGGTCCTGAATCCATCCTCCTTTGATTGCCGAGAACGGGATGATCTTTGGTGAGACGATCTGTCCCGAGTCAGTCAGTCGACCGCCATATTCCACCATCAAGGTCTCGGTCGGGACGAACAAGCAAATGTAGTCCCCTCTTCGCGTATCAACGCTCTTCGTGATGGTCCATGATCTGTGATCCCATGGCACATACGGGTTGAAGAACGTGAACATCCGATGACCTTCTCCAAGACCTCCTGGAATTAATCCCTGCCTCCAAATGCTTCGAAGGTTGGTCTTCTTGGTGATGTGGAAACAAACCGGTAACGACAAAATGGTGTTGGGCGCGATTGGATGTGAAAGTAATGAGGACAGCAATGAGACGTCGTCCCTTGAAGATCCTTCTTTGTGCCCCGTAGGAGCACGGACCGCCACAGGGTAGAGCAGTAGACCTTCATCAGGAATGTTCGTGTCCGCATCGACTTTGTTGTCAATGCACGTCAGGCTGGTGCGCTCAATGTCCTTGTTGATACCAAATGCCAAGACTTGTTCACGAACGCGACGTCCATACCGGGCACAGTGGAACATGATCTTGAAGAGCAATGTCATGCGGTAGTTTGCCTCATCGACATTCCATGCATTCTGATCATTTGCTCTTCCTTTTGGAGCAAGGAATACATGTGGCCAGCGTGCGTACTCGTGCCTCCAGATGGACTCACATTTGAGCACCTCCTCGATGGGCACCCAGCCGGCGTCATCACATGACAGACTCTGTTGTTCTGATACCTTCCCCACGTTGTGCCGCAGGATCCTGTTTAGTGATGAACTCACCTTGTCCTCGTAGGCATTGAGCCGGTTGCCAGTCTCGAAGCGGTAGTTGGCCGCATATTCTACACCTCCAAAGTAAGAGCAGTTGAAGAAATGGGCCCCCGTAGTCGGGATGATTTTCAAGAAACCATCTTGCGGCCCCTCGACTCTCTTGTAGAAGGGCTTCCTGATGTTGTTATCAGAGTAGCTTGCCATGAAGTCTGGCACTGACCAAGAGTCACCTCCTCCTCTGACAATAGCGTCTCTGACCACTTCGTTGAGGTCAACAATGTTCTGTGGTCCTAGCTTTGTAACATCACGTCCTTCTATGCAGAATCTACCATACTCATCGAGGTCACCAACTTCAGACATAGTTCTGATGCTGTCGTACCATTGGTGTTCACTAAACCTCGATTTTGTAGGTTCATCCGTTTGCCCCGACCCATCAGTAGCACCTGAACCGTCCTTCTTGTGCTCAGGAGGCTCCATATCGACGTCATCAGATGTTGGACTATCAGCCTCGAGCGACGCTCGGACGGCCTTTAGCACCTTTCTGACTTCATCCCTCTTCTCATGTTCACATTCAAGATGGCCATGTTGGGTGCTACCACAATACAAGCACACGTTGACATCCTCAGAGACGGTAAAGAGTTTCCCCAACGCATCCAAAAGTTGTTGTTTCCCGGAATTCTCTGAGTCCCTGACCACATCGGTGGGGTCGTTCGCTGGCTCATCAGCTTCCTCCTCCCCAGGGTGAGCCGACGACTCGTCACCTGGCTTGGCATCGGCATCAGTGCCCATACTGGCGTCACCCCCTGTGATGTTGTTCTTCCTGCGATAATGAGAGAATACCTGATCCTTCTCCCAGTCCGTGAGGCAGCAGAAATTGGCCAGCGAGTCATATCCGGGGATTGCGTGGATGAGCTTCATGACCCTTTCGGCTTCTGCAGTTTGCAGTGTGCAGTCGAAGGATCCCCGTCTCTTGTCATTGATGGTGCTCGAGGTTCGGGAGGTCGATGTGAATTGAGCCAGTGCCTTTTCCAGTCCATTGAGATACTCAGCTGGATCAACGCTAGCATTGAAAACATCCACGACTCCCTTGGCCATATTGGCCACGTCCAAGACACCAAGCCAGAACTCGATGATATCTCCAGTTTTCTCGGCAGATGCACGGGAGAATCCAAAAATCTCGTTCCTCTCCTTCACCTCGGGAACGGCAACCTTTTCGAAGAAGTCTTTGTATGCGACATTTCCGCAATCCTTTGTGACTCTATAGATCAAAAGCCACTTCTTTGCAACATCATCGAAAACTCTTTCGCGATATATGCTGAATTGCTTGCCGCGTCCGTTCCGGAAAATTTCCAGAGCTTGCCTCTTCGAAATTCTGACTCCTCCCATGTGAGATAGAGATTTCATCAAGTGCTCCCCATACGCCAACGATGCATTTGAAATCAACGAAGACGCAGTAAATGTGAGCCATGTTTGGAATCCTTGATTGATGTCAACAATGTCAACACCAAGATCCTCGAATGCAACCTTCAACCTAGCTGCAAGGAGTAGTACGGACTTCCTGGCCTCCAATGTGGGAGATGAACGCTTGTAATGGTCCTGGGTGTTGGCGGAGCAATTAATGCAATGGGTTGGTCTCGACTGGCACGTCTCGATCTCATCCATTGTCACTGCACCTCTACAGCTTCCGCATAGGATGTCGTCGTTCTCCTTGTCAATGGTGAACCACATGCATCGATCGGAAACCACTGGTTCCAGCTCATGGGTGCCGACCACCGGTTCGACCCAACTGGTCTTGAACCTTTTGTCTTTGGTGAATCTGTTCACGGCGGTTCCAGGGCCTCGCTGGAAGATTGTGGTGTCGTCATTTGCATAATCACCAGGGGTCATTTCGCCACCTGCGATCTTGAACGCCTCAGTTGGTCCGGTCATATCCTCCAGAACTTTGGCGATGATGCCCGATTCGTCAGGTTTGAACGCTCCCTCATTGAGAACTGATACATGTTCCCTGTTCGTGGCACACATGAGGAAGACCCTTTGGCGAAATAGATTCTTCTCGATGACAGACCAAATTGCCGTCTTTCCCAAAGTCCCCTTCTTGGTTGTACTCAAAATCGAATACTGTTTTCCGAATTGCGAGTACATTGACCGCCACATCCTCTGATCCGATGTCACCAAGATCCCTTGGAGCCTCATCTTCTCAATCAGCTCCTCTGCGATCCTGGACGTAACAGAGTCCATTCCGTTGAACATGGAGTCATTGTTGATGGCGACCATCAGGGGTCTGGACGTAACTTGATCAAGATCGAGCACCCCTTTGACAAACTGATTCTTGAAGTCGTTTTCAAGCATGACACAATGAGGTGGTTTTTGTGCATGTAGGAACTGCAATGACAACCAAAGGTGCACAGTTATCAAACCATCGTCGACGGTATCCGTGCTGAGGTACTGCTTGACTTTGTCAAGGGTGTCGAGGAATTGCTGAAGGGGTCGTTCTGCTTCAGAATCATGGATTTTGAACACCTCGACACTTTCCCATCCCATGTCAGCTAATCCCATTTGGATGCCATGCGTCCCACTTTGGGTTCCCACACGGAACATCAGGTCGGTGATGAGGATGGTTGTTCCAGCCCTGAAATCACCTGCCAACATGTCATGATCTCTTGGACCGCTTGGTGCTTCGATGATCCTGCAAGCAAGTGGGTTGGTGATCATCTTCTTGATGCGGCCAAGGTCGGACTGGTTGGCGACGTTCACGTCGTGATGCCCTAGCATCATGAGCATACCTGCTGTCGACAAATAGCATCCGGTCCGCGTCAGCATGTACTTGCGGACAATGTGGCTGTAACACCTCAGCCAATCCTTCTCGGATATAGTGGATGCAGTGTCCTCGGTTACGACCCCCGGATTGCAAACTCCGAAGATCATGCAGGCATATGCGGTCACTCTCCTCAAATATTGTGCCCAGGGTGCTGATCCCAATGTGCTGGCTGCTTGAGCTGCTGGTCCTTGGACGATTGATAGAAGAAAGTGATCCCGCTCGTCCATCCATGCTGAGGTGATGAACTCGGAGTTCCTTTGATCGGGCATTGATGAAGTTCTGAAAAGATATCCATTCGGTACCCGAGGAATCACCCAGTCCTTTCTTGCAGGAGGTGTAGATGGCCTTGCCTTCGATGGTGGAGCTTTTGGTGGTGGTGCACTCCCAGCTGCAGAGCTGTAACCATCGTGTCCACCGGCGGTGGAACTACTAGGCCCAGTCTGTTGTTGTTGCTGTTGTGCCCGCTGTGCATCGGCTTCCCTCTGTTGCTTGTCATTCATCATTCTGATAGGTGAAGGATCCCAACCTGGATGATCCGGTTGACTTGGAGGGTTTCTGCCGTCTCTCGGCATCAGCGGGATGTCCCAGCCATCAATGTGGGAGACCTCTGTGGCTCCTTGGCCCATCTGTGTGGTGGCAGTGGTCGTCACATAGTCGCGGATACAGGAAAATGTCCTGTTCCGTTTCTCCACCTCCTCAAACATGCCCTGGTCGGCCCTCTCAATGTTGTAGCCCCCCAACTCCCATAGGTCGTCGCGGAGGTCAATGGCCTGTTTCATTCTGACCAGATCAGTCTTGATGATCCCGCTCAGGTATGACATTGATTTGAAGCTTTCCAATTTTGTCATCCACTCATGTAGCATTTTGGAGATCATGAGAATGGTTTGCAAATGGACAACAGCTGCCGTCCGTTCCAAGCTGAGATCATAACTCATTGACATCCAGTCTTCCAGGACATTCTGGACGATGATGGTTTTACCCTGGCTGCTGGTCGCTCTGGCATTGTGACGTCGGAGTGCATAGCCGAGGCTGTAGCTCTCCTCGTACATGATGTTGACCAGATATTGGATGCGGTTCTCAACTTCATATGGTTCAGGTTCCTCTCTCCGCATCACTTCAAACGACCACTTCTCCCATTTTCGACGTGCAATTTCCTCGAAGTTCGTCCTCTTTCGGATTTGGTAGCAAGGACTTCCATACGGAGGATACGTCTGGTTCAATGATCCAAGGTTTGCTGGGCTAGTATTTGCGATCTTGTCGCGCAAGTCTTTGACTGTGATCTCCTTGTTGATCATACTGTTTTGCCCAGTATAGTGGTCTTTGAGGGTATCCCATAGTTCATCTATTCTGATTGCGCACTCGAAGGTGCACAACATCTGCATGATGCTTTTCTCATCTGGATTTCTAGCGGCTCCTTCCACCAATTTCGATAATCGGGCCCCTTTGTCAATGAAGCTGATGGCAGACATCTTCAACTCATTTTCGTTGGTCACTTTTGATAACATTTTCATGAGCAACCTGATTGCATGAGTTACGAACGCCCTGCCACTTCTATCCATGACAAAAGCTAAGGCCACAACGACAGGAGGAGAAATCTTCACTCGATCCAACCATTCGTCGAGGTCCTTGTCCTTGTAACCCCTGAAGTTTGCCTCCTCATAGGTTGAGAATGGAGCAGGAAGGTTGTGCTCTTGTTTCTTCTCCTGGATGAGGGACAAAGTTGATTTCAGCAAACTAATGCCTTTGGCCGCTGAAGGGATCACAAGGTCAGTTCCAGCCATTGCGAAGACCGAAGTGAGGTACGCGGAATCCGGATCCGTCAAGGCGCACCAACGACGCAGGTAGCAGCCCGACTTCACCTTCAATCCACCTCTAACGGGATCCGGATCCGCCAATAGTGATCCACGACGTGGATACAACCTCAGCTTCACCTTCACACCGCCTCGTTGGGTGATGAAGTTAATGAATAGTTGTTCATTGATGGTCTTCACGTTGGTGTTGCATTCATAGTCATTCATGATGACACATGCACATGACTTCGACTTATAGTAATCTTCCTCTTCCATAACCTTTGGTCGAAATCTCCTCCCATAAACGTTGTTAATCAACATTTGATTGGTGACACCTCGAAGGATAGATCTGACAATCTTCTCGGTATATAATTGTGTTGCACGTGTTTCTCTGCCCGCACATTGACCGTGAGTGTGTGAGCCATCACATTTCACATGCAAGTCAAAGAACTCAACCCCCCATGATACGATCCTCCACGGTTTCTTGATTGCGGTCCCAACATCTTTGAATTGTGACTTCAAACCATACATGCATCCATCAAAGTCATGCACAGTCGATTGGGTCCCATTGATCAGAAACTTCATTCTCTCATCATTCCAATAGTCGCATCCCCGAGGTAGTTCCAACAATGCCATTGCATGCAAAACATGTACACGTTGCAGACACAATGTGAACTCTTCCCATAGCTCCCAATATAGAAGTGCTTTCATTCTGATGTTGTGCGCTGTGACCTCACTCACATTTTTGTTTAACCGATTCCACGGTGAACCACCGGTGCAAGGTCCCGCAAAGAACACGCAGTCACTAGGACCCCTGATGCAACGTCTCCATTTTGCCCTTCCGTAGTTGGACATGAGGTTGTCATCTTCGGTAATCGTGACCACATGCATCATCTTAAACCGACTCTGTTTGTGAATCTTGGTAATGATGCTTTGCGTTTCGGCACACATGAGGAGCAAGCATGGGGTATCATCCTTCATCTCATAGACGTTGAGAGATATGGTAACGTCATTGAGTATTTTCCCGAGAAAATCAGCATAGGATTGCTTGAAGTGATACGTCAGAATCTTCCCATTCTTTCGATGTAGATTCATCTGAATATCCCAATCATTTTGTTTTCTGGTCTCATGCTTCAACTTGTAATGATGGGCTATAAACATGTCATCCAACGGAATGATTTTCATGTTCCCATCAAGGATACAGGTGACCACAGTGTCCTGGCACGATGCCCTGTCCTCCACGTCAGACCCGCTGTCCATCACATCTTTGATGTCTGCATTGGATATGATCTTGAAGGTAGTGGTCCCTGTCCAAAATTCATTTCTCTTATTGGTCTTCTCGATGTTATTCCCCACCAATCTCCATGAGTCGTGGATCAATCTCCCACTTGACTGAAACACTTGGTTGGTTTCCCGTTCATCTCTAAACCGTCTCAGCTTACATGGCAGAAAGTCAGCCTCTTTGGGGGTAAACATCTTTCTTCTTGGTATTTTGTGCACTCTCATCAATGTTGTTTCATCCTTCCATATCCATTCATCTTGATCACGTTCATTTTTGGATATTTTCTTTCCCTTTCTTGATGACGTTGATGGGTTATAGGCTTTGTCTTTTGACACCCTACCAGCAATCACATCACCACCAGCGAATACAATTCGTCGTCGATTGGGATCTTTGTTTTCTGTGGGATATGGATCATCATCGGGGTCCCCCGTCGGAGGAAATCCCATTGGAAGACTACCCCATCCAGAACTCCCCCCATGAACAACTCGAAGGAGCGTGTTGATCACCCGAGCAGTACCACACGGAGCTGCATGAATGGTTGTGGGTTCATTTCCATGGGATTGATGACAAAATAGTTGACCTACTCCCACAGTTAACTGAGGATACTTCAGGACGTGAGTCTGACGAGTCGGCACCGCAGCAGCATGGAGCCCTTGTCGTGCTGTTGACGCCAGGTGTCCCGGTGAGACAACACCAGCTGATTGCCTAGTAATCACCGACGGTGATATACTAAATTGACACGGATGGTATTGGAAACAAGCTCGTTCTACCCATTGATCAAAACGGTCTTGTTGTTGAACGGGTGGAACTCGATCCTCAACCTTGATCCATTTGCCATGAGATAGTATCCAGGTACTTCTCAAACAATCATGAGGCAATGATACACCAGGTGGTCGCTTTCTAAAGAAAGTTGGCGTCTTAACAACCAATATGGGATCCATACCAGGTAGTTGTTGTACTTGTTCTTTACCAGAAAGACCCTTCTGATACACCTCAGGTGGTAGAATAGGTATTTCGGTATACGGAAAATTTGGAACATCTTGAGTTTTGGTTTGAAACACTTGTCGGACAGTGGTATCAACATCCGTGGTAGGTGAGACCATATCGAGCAGATCTTTCGTACCGATGTCACCAGGGTCCAACAGGTTGATGAGCATACATGCTCTTTTCCATGCTAACGGATTCTTGAAACCTTTGGTGTGAATGTCAGCGGCCATTTTCGAGGTCACCTCATACATGAGTACGTAGTTTTCCCGAGTAAAATGTTCATGGAGGGAAGTGATGGCTATGCCATGGGTCCTCTCAAGATGCCGCATAGTGGGGTTACGACCCGACCTGACTACACCGATCATGCCCTGATTGTCATCATGAAACAATAATTTGGGCGACTTTCCCGTCAGCGTTTCCCAGATGCTCATTGCGGGCAAGCCCATAGTACGGAGGGTGACATCGGCTGCAACGATTTCGGCCTCAGGCGTCGAATGGCTTACGCATCCTTGCCGTTTGCTGCCCCCGGACCAAGGAAACCGAGTATGGTTACCCTGGATATGCATATGAGACCCTGAAGTTGATCTCAAAGACTGGGCACACCCTGCAAAATCAGCATCAGCAAATAAAGACAATGTCAATTCATTGAAGTTGTCCCCAACCCATCCGGTCATTCTTTTAGATAGGCTGGAATTCACGTAGCACATTAAGTGATACAACTTTGCATCGTCATCAATGGTCCACTTTGTTACATTCCTGGCCAGGGAATTAATGGAACGAAGCAGATCAAAACGAGCAATCCTCGCCGCGTACAGCAGCTTCATCAACACGCTAGCAGCGTGTGGCGCTAATGCACCTCTCTCAGACTCCCCAGGCGAGACGTCTTCCCCTTGGGTTCCTTGTTCATAAAACAATGGAGCGTCCGGATCAAACTCATGAGTGCACCATGGACATACCTTCTTGTTCTTGGGGTTCCCGGGACATGGTGCTCTAGACTGGTGTTTCTTTGTTTCTTCAGGTAGACTTGGAGTAGATACTTGTTTCAACTTCGTATCTTTTCCGACAATGTCCAAGTACTTCTCAACTGACAGCTTCAACAAACCTTCCATGTCATAGGTCATAGTTGACACCGGGGTTCCATCATGAAGTTTGGTAGATCCCTTTCTCAAAATACAACCAAGATAGAGTCCTAAGTCAGTCTCGGGCTCGATGTTGAGTTTTGATCGAAGCATCTCCCAACCCTTAGTCAGGTTCTCTTCCGGTCCTGCCAGCTTTAAGTCGTCTACATAGATGACAAGAAGTAACTTCAGTTTCTTGTGAAAATACATTGAGGGCCATTCTTCTCCAACAGGAACGAAGTCGAGTTCACGAACTTTCTGATCACAGTGTTGTTCCCACATTGTTCCCGAATCGGGGTGACCATACAAAGCTTTAACCAATCTTACAACTGGTCTACGGAACTTTCGAATATCGACATCGTCTGGCCATGCATCTTCAGGTAGCTCAACCCAACATGGTGGTCCGGTTAGTTTTGCTTGAATGTATGCCTGAATGGCGTCGGCAAGTTTTACATTATGGCCTGGAAGACACCCATAGAAATCAGCCCATCTCGATGCCTCAAAAGTAGCCGGAGAATTGCCCAAGTCCTGGAAGAAGGCAGCCTCCCAGAATTGGTTCTTCACCTGGTTACCAAGCAAGACACCTCGGCCTTTGAATTTTCTACTAGGACTTCCTGCAGGCAACTGATAGTTTTTCTCAACACAGATACCATGTACTCTGGCCATGTGAACCTCTGTCTTGTTTGCCTTTGCTTCACGAACAACGTCATCATATTCTCTAACGACACTGAAATCGTAGACTCCAGCAGCATGTTGACCCAACCATTCCTTCCTCATAGCTTTACGTGCATCATCGTTTTCCATCATTTCCTTCCGACCAACAGGCCTTGCCACTGCAGTGTTGAACATCTTATTGATATTGATTCCATCACCATTTGAAGTCAGCTTTTCTCGATGATCATCACAATGATTAATGCATGGCATGCATGGAAATGGAAGGAAAACATCACTGAGGCCACGAGCGTCTTGGGGTACTTCGTTGGTGTTGTGCAATGTCGCAGCAGCCACCACCTTCCCCTGGTTGAAGTCATACACTTTGTCGTTGTTCCAAGTGGCTTTCGGTCCCTTGCCCTTCTCGATCTCAGACCATTCATCCCACTCCATCAAGAAGTCATCATCATCAGGTACGTCAGTGTCCGACAGGTCTGAATAACATGGAGCAGAGGCAGAGACCCCTCTCCCGACGGGAGAAACGGACCCTTTTCCATATTGAAAAACTTTGCCTCTTCGGACGTAGTCTTGGGACATGGCCACTCCTGAAACGTGATCGTCTTTGTCGTCTTTCTTGGAGGATTTGGCTTTCTTTACTTCTTTCTCTTTCTTCTTTTCTTCTTTTCTCTTTGCTCGCTCCTCACTCTCCTTGATTTTCGCATCGCTTTTCTTCTTCAGCTTCAAGCTTCTTCTCTTCGGCCTTGGCAATCCCTTTTCTGACAGTCGGTGACATCTTTCTCCACTCGTCAGGGGTATACTTTGAAGGCCTTGGAGTAGTTGATATTCTGCGAAAACCACGTTCATCAATACGATATGGATGACCGCGAGCATTGAGTTTCACCCATTCACCATCGTCATTCAGGTATACGATCCCATCCCCGGCCTTCCCAACGGAGTAATGTTCTGGTCCTCCTTCTGGAACATGAAGATCTGGATGTGCTGGCTTATCGATACCTGGTGGTCCCAATCTTTCCGATATTGCATCAAAGTGCCTTTCAGCTTCCAACTCTCCATCAGTTGGTTCCCGTGGGACCTTCGACGAAGGTACACCACCACCACCATGACCATCGTCATCATCTCCACCATCATCATCATCATCCGGTGGAGGTGGCGGTAGAATTTCTGGGTTTCCTTCAAGACGATCTTTCACTTTCAATCCTTCAATGGAAACATTGATCCTTTCATACTCTAACTTGCATGGGAATTCAAGGGGTTCCTTTAGTTCAACCCTTTCAGTGTAGTGTGGAGTCCTCAGCTTGGCAATGGGCTTCTCTGCATCATAGGCCAAGTTCTGCTTACTCCAGTCACATAGCGCCCATACCCTGTACTTTCTTGACCAATGTAGCCCGGGGCCAATGGAGTATCCGGCGAACACTCCAGGGATTCCCATAGGGTCAAACTTGTGTTGTTGTTCTCGTTCACGTGAACCACTGGGCTTGAAGTACACGAGGGCACCAAAGGGTATCATCTTCCCTTTGAATTCTTCTCCATGAAGTTTGCACCAAGAACTTACCTCATCGTCGTTGGGCTCGATGTTGAGCAAATGGCTCACGCATCTGATGGCATACATCCAAAAGCATGGTGGAATTCCTGCCTCAAGTAGACAGGTTGTTGTTGCCACGAGCACGAATTGGTTAGTTCTCTCTGCGAGCGAGTTGTGCTTGGTCTTTCCGGCCAAGGAAGTATCCATTGGGATCTTTAGGATCTTCATTGCCTTGTCGAACTGTGGGGCATCATCGGAATATGCTTCTCGAATCTTACGACGGCCCATGAACTGTTTGACCGCCCGTATAACGGCGTCTGTGTCCTTTCTGGCAGAAGGATAAGACTGAAGCATTCCTGTATACCTATCCCTGATGACAAAGATGGTTTTGTCGTCGCCATAGTCCTGTTCAGCAATACGACGGTTGTCAACGTAGTCGAATGTGATCAGGTCCCCAAACTTTGTGAGCTTACGCTGAAACGCACCTCTGAACGTTTTCCTGTGCTTCATCTTGGCACGCACGCAAGACTCACAGTAAGGGTTCTTGTAGCGATGAGTTAGAAGGTGAACCTTCGATCGTGCTTCATTCTTCAAAGTTCCCCTCTTACTCAATCGGACTCCTCCATCTTCCTCATCAACATCAATGACATCATCGTCGTCTTCACCTCCTCCATCTTCAGGAATTTCTTCAACTTCAATTGGATGATCTTCATGGATGTCATCAGGTGCGATGCTGGGATCGTATCCGTCGTCCTCAAACTCGGCATACTCGTCAGCATAGCATGACATTTCCTCAGCATCACCTGCATCACTTCCAACAGCCACTTCATGTTGATCATCTCTTACCTTAGCTTTCTTACGTTTCTTCATTGATCTCTTGGGTGATTTAACATTGGATCGTCCAACGGAGTCGGAAAGATCTTCAAGTTCATCCCCACTTTCTCCATCAATGACCAAAAGACCTTCACCTTCCGATGTTGAGCATCCATCATCAAGAACTGCCATGATCTTCTCCACACAAGATGATTTCAACTTGATCTTTTCTTGATCGACGCTCACATAGGGAATATAGTCTTTAACAGTCATCTCGATGAAGTTGCCATTTGGATCCAACATGAATGGAGTTCTTCCGGTCGGCCATACAAAAGAGTAACCAAGATCAACGCATCGCTTTCCCATGGAGAGCACGGAGGGTGTGTCCTCCAAGATGTGAGCTTCTGCTGGTTCGCTAAATGCCTCGAACTTGATGCTTGAACGTTTGGTCGAACACGTTACCCCATTTGCTGTATGGAAGTTGACGACCTTGTCATCGTATGTTGGGAGATCCATTCTACTTATTCGTGTGGATGAAATGAGATCATGACCACTTCCAGAATCCAATATGAATCTCTTATCTCTCTCTTCAACAGGAACAGTGATACACATTGTGTTGCCCCTTTTACCATATCGACCTTCAATATGCTGAACATAGTTTTCCACAAAAACTTCCCTGGACACCTCACCGTCCTCGATGTCGAGTCTGATCAGAATGTCCATACTGGGGCCGACGATGACCAGGACTTCATCAATGTCACTGTGTTCACCCCTCTCATCGATCAGAATAGCCATTGCTTTCGCTCGGCTCGAAGCTAACCTGCATGAATAAGACCATTGCTCGTCTTTCCTTACCTGGTCAGTGGGCTTGCCAACTTTACCATGACCTTTGGGGATGGTTTGGGATTTCCGGCTGCACTTCACGAAGTCCTTCTTCACGTAAGTTTGAACTTGAGTTTTAGACTCATCAAATCTGATCTTCTTCTTGATCACGTTCGATGCAACCTTATGGAACGTCCCTTCATCATCACTCCAATCATGGATAAGTGCAGGAGTAGCCTTTGAGCTTGGTGCTTCAGTGTTTGGAGCAGTGTTGAATAGATGAGGATCGTGGCGTTTGTTGCATTTGTCTCCATACCGACACTTGCCCTTAGCCCAATGCCAGCATGGTTCATCAATCTTCTTGGTCTTGTTTGCCGGAGATTGACTTCTTGGAGTTCCTGGCTTCCGACCGTTGCCTTTTGCATTCTTGTTCGCATCAAATACCTTTTGGTCGTGACTGTATTCACAATCCTTGCCTTTTCTGCATGCTTTCTTGATGAAATGGAAATGGCATGGGATCTTCTTCTTGGATCTGGGGCTGGTACTTCGGCTGTTTGCTCGATCCTTCCCTTTCCCTTGACCTTTTCCTTTCCCTTTCGCATGCTGTTTAGGCTGAGGTGATGGTAGAACTGGAGCTGCATCGGCCTTGGCCTTCGCCTTGGGCGATGCCTTCTCCTTGGGAGTAGCTTTAGGCTTCGCTTTTGGATTTGCATCCGGTGCAGCGGCAGTTGGGTTCGGAGCAGGAGCTGAAGGTTTGCCGCCGCCTGCAAAGTCTCTCGCATACTTCTCTCTGGCTGCCACATGCTTGTCCTCTCTGATTCTGGAGATGTGCCTCTCGATGACATCCAACAGGTAGCGATAATTTCGTCTTTGGTCTCCTTCCATCCATGACTCGTACTGCTTGATGTCGAACATCATAAGACTCGAATTTCCGAATCTTTTTGTATAGAGCGTCACGAAGCCAATCATCAGGAGGTACGTCATCCGGCATCATGTTTGATACCATCTCCATCCATTTCTCGTAGAACACTTCTAGGTTCGAGTCACCGAGATACTTCATCGATACGATGTGTTCCATGGTGAAGGATGTTTCTCGTTGACCAGGGGTTCTGAAGTGCTCCAGAATCATAGCCAAGATTTCCCGTCCCATGACATAGGTTCCTCTTCGGCTATGACTTTGTGTTCTCAATCTCAATTTGATCGCTACATGACGAGCAACATCACCGGCTTGGGCTATCACGTTTGACAATGCAATTGACAACTTGGCGTCGATGGACTGATACCGTTGCCCCCCACTGTCATTCAACAGCTCGATGCCAGGATTTGGTCGAATAGCCGGCTGTAGCCATGCTTCCCATGCGGCTTTATCCCCGTCATTTGCCGAAAGAACAACACTCTTGATGAGATCTGATTGCCAAACCCCAAGATTCTGTTGCTTTGGCCATGGGCTAACATAGACTTTGTCAGCCTCTCGTCTTGACATTCTCGGTACTTCTTCCGCAGTGTAAGCCGCTGTGGAGACATCATCTGCTGAATCGCGTTGTGATCCTCGAACTGAAGGCAAACCAGGAGGTTCAGGAGGTGGTCCTGGACGGCCCAAAAGGGTCCGGAGGTCCATCAGGGTCAGGCGGACCGCCCCATCCACTCGGTGGCTTGTAATAGTCCCTCTCAGTTCCGCCAGCGATCTTGTTGTCAACCTCTTTCAGCAGATCAGCGATTCTTTTGCTTGATTGAGAATGCTGTTGTTGTTGAGGAGGTACATCATGCCCACGATAGGAATGAGCCACATTTGTCTCATAAGTCAACTCCTTGTCGATCTGCGAAACCCAAGATTTCAGAATAGCGTTTTCACAGTTAGCCTCACTCACGTCATTCTCCAGTTTGTCGATGACCAGTCTGGATGCGAGATCGGAGTTGGGAATGCCTGCCGAATAGGGAAGTGCGTCAGGACTGATCCTAGCCATAGATGTTTCAGAATCCTTGAGACTTTTTCTCAGTTCATCTAAGTGACGTTTCATGTCAACAATCTCAGAATTCTTGATGCCAATCTTTTCATCCCTATCCTGGATTTCCCCCATGAACATGCATGATCTCTCATATTGTTGAACACCACTCGCCAATTTCAATTTTCGCTCACTCTCTAGTTCAGATCTTAGAGTTCGGACCTCAGCATTGGTGAGGGACGACGCCCCTACATCCGCAACTTCAGTCAACCTTTCTTTTAACAACAAGTTCTCTTGTAAACATTCATGAACTTCATGATCTAGATCCTGAACCCTGATTTGAGCGATCTTAGCTTGATTACGTAGATCTTCAACAAGCATCTCTTCGGGGCCACGACCGTCGGTCGTAGAACCCTGAGTCAACGATCTTCGTAACTTCGTGTTCTGCAACTTGATCTCATCCTTCAATTCGCAGTTCATCTTCTGCTCGTTGGCATAGAGCTCCTCATAGTGCTCTGCCCTTGCGATCGAGTTTGCACTAGCCTGTGATTCAAGCCTCAGGTGAGATATTGCTTCGGCCTCTTGGTTCCTGTATGATGCAATTCTTCTGACGGTATCATGTTCAGTGTTTCGATGCTTCAGATCACTTTCCAATTTGGCCTGATTTGCCTCGAACACCTTCTTCCTAGATTCCCTAGTGATCTCATCAATACTGCTCTCATACAGCTCGGCCTGTTTACGAGACTGAACCAAAGCTTCACTCAATAGCTGATTTCGCTCAGATAATTCATGAACTGCAATTGATTGTTGTTGGCTAATCACTTCAAGTTGATTACTAGAGAAGGATGCCATTTCAGATCGATTACGATATTCCATGATTGAGTTCTGGAAATCATTTTGCATTTCTTGACCCTCATTGTATAGTCGATTGGCAATATCGGTGGTTAAGACATTGGTTTGATGAAGTTGTTGTAGTCTTGCCTCCGTATTACCCAGTAGTCCTTGAAGGTGATGTACTTCATCCTTGTACTCCTCCTGGATCTCCATACCACGTTGATGGATCCGTCGTGCACCATGTTCCATTAGGGCACCTCGGCGTTCAAGGTCTTGGATGCGTATTGTTGCACCTTCGTCTTCCTGAGATGCTACCATTAGTTCTGCTTGATATTCTGCAACCTCATTTGCGGAACATGACAATCTATGATTGAGTGCATTGACCTCATCAAATACATTCTGGTTGTGTTCCTGAAGATACTCAGTGAATCTGATCTCGATGTCATGAATCAGTTGATCTCTAGATGCAGCGTATGCTTCCATGTGGTTCAACTGATTACGTAGGGATTGACATTGTGCCCGTAGTTCTTCTATCATGGCAATAGGTTCACTAGCCACAGAAGTATCCGTTGATCTCCTCTTAACACGACTATCCCCGGTCCTCTCACCAATTCGGTCGGTCACGGCCCTGGTGGATCTGTCCCTTGGAGTAGTACGTCCTCGAGATGGTCGATGCCCTTGGCGGACAACATCACTCCGAGCACTGTTTCGAGAAGATCTAGGTGTACTTTGGGTGGATATTCTTCGTCTGTTTGATGTGACTTGCCATCCGGACTGTGTAGTTCGGGTAGAGCGTATCCCGCCACTGTCTGCCGTGTCGCCAGGGGAAGATTGATTGACCTCCTCGACCGGCATAGCAGCGTTCTCATTGAAGGTAAACTGCGTGGTGCGCGAATCTCCGCTGCCGCCTTGCATCTTTGCGATGATGAGCTGATTGGTCCTTTGCGTCCTCAATCAATTGCTCAGACGGCCCGGCTACCAGCACGCAGGTACCACTCTCCCGGCGGGAGAAGTGAGCCCTACGGCTGATAACCTGTGAACAAATGGATCCTTGTTCTGGATGTAGTTATTGAGCTGTGATACCCGTTATGCTGGTAGCTTTGGACAGCGTTACGGCATTGCAAGCGGAGCTCGGACTTTTCCTCGCGCAGGGACTTGAGCCAGTACGGCGTTTCAATGCACAATCACATATGTACATGATAAGTGTCCTAGCGTTTAGTTCCCTTTGACATAATCTATATGTCATTGTGTGTGACTTATGATAATATTTTTCGCATAGTTTCACATCATTCAACATTCTGGATCAGAGGCTTCTGGAGATCGAGCATCCCCAGCAACCAGGAGTGAAAAGCCATCAGTGGAGGATAGTCCAGGCCCCAGTACCTTGCGCTAAGCGGAGGGTGGGAAATAAGTATTTGATGTATTTTCAAGTATATATATAATATTATGATTCTGATATAATTATACATATAGAATATATTTCATGAATTTAATTGAATTTATATAATGTTGAGCATGAAATATAGAAGGTATCAACTTGTATCAGCAGCATCTGCCTGATGACCTCGAGAGCTTTGCAGGTGACAGAAACTTTATTGCTTACGGTAGTCTTTATAGACTGTTCCATCTCCTAGGCAGCTCGTGCACAAAGTGAAGGTTTAGCAAGCAACACCCGTTCAGTTTTTCGAACATAAAGGTGAGACCGGGTGAGACACTGTCAGATTATGGAAGCTTCTTGTTGCAGCATTTTGTAGCTATATAGAGCTGCTTGTGGAAAAAAAAACAATGCCACCACGCCAAGTCCTAATCGGTCTCAGCAAGGTAACTGCCCTACAGCCCCCTGGGCACTGGAGGTCATTGTCTGCCGTTGGCTCGTACCACTGCAGCAATGGCAAAGCTGTGGTCAGTTCCATCCAGTGCCGCTGCGCCTGCAGAGCAGGCAGAGCAGGCAGAGCATTCAATCATCGTTCTGTAAATCTGTGTACCGATCCCAGGGTTGCAAAAGGGCCTCAAGGAGGGGAAAAAAACAAGGCGCCGATTTTCCTGACATTTCCACTGATCAAAACCCGATCAGACCTAGAACGAATTAGAGAAACACATCCATGCACCAGCGGCCACTCTGGTGTTGAGGTTGGCATTCTACAACTCCCGCTCCATAGTTGCAGCAGTAGACGTAGCGGTGCTTGTAGCAATAGGTGCCGACGTGAAGCTGTCTCTGGCAAAAGCTGCTTGCCTGTCTTGTTTTATAGAACCCAAGGCTTTTCAGCTTGGATAAGTCAGGCTTCTCGGCTGCACAAGTGCCTGAGTTTGCAGTTGAACCGCATTTGGCATAGCCATCCTCCAACTTGCAGCAGCGAATGCGAGTGGTGCCATCGCAGAAGAAACCTGTCTTGTGAACGTTGCAGAACTGATAGTCCTGCCAAGCTTTCAAAGACACCAAGCTGCCAAGGCTACCCTGGGTGGCATTAGGAACCTTGGACCTCCAAGCTGGCATGGCATGCGCAGGCTTTTCGGCATCAGCGTCACTTGGCGCTTCTTTGTATGGCCCTGGAGTGTCTGGCAAGCCCCTCTCATCTGGCAACTCAGTCAGCTCAGGGGAATGACCAGTTGCGTCCTCTGCACTGGTCAAGGCCGTCAAGGCCAAAGCCACCAGTACCAAGCACGTTCGGCAAGACATGACGTCACACTGGGACGAATGGCTGAACGAACTGGAAACTGAAACAACTCAAGCAGAAACGCAGAAACACATCATTACCAGCATCAATGATGGATCATCGTCTTATCTTCCATCCCCAAGCTGTCTTCAAACCATCTTCAAGCAAAGCAGCTCACTCACAGCTCGTTTGAGGAGTCAATAACACTGATTCAACATGGCCATCCAAACGGCAGGGCATTTTCCAGAAGTGTCACAACCAACCACAAAAAAAAGGCAGAAAAATAGCCTGTCCTTGTGATTGGAGCACCTAGGAATGCATGTGTATCTTCAAGACACGATCATGAGGATGGTCATCCCACCTTTGATTTTGGTCTGGCTTCAATAAAGCAACTACACAAAATCCGGAGCGTCGATTTTCCACTGCTCTTCCGGGTTTGGAGGTGGTTTTCCGCAGTAACTCCAACCAACAAGCGAGCTCTGTGCTCAGCAATGCAGTCACCAGGTTGGTGCACAAACTGCGAGAAAGCTTACAATTCAGCTGCTTGTTTTTTTCAAGCTCTGTGCAGCTGAAAGGTCGTACAAATGGCGCCCAAAGGGTGCGACCGACCAAGCCGTGCAACTTTACAATTTCAGACCTAGAACGAATTAGATAAACACATCCATGCACCAGCGGCCGCTCTGGTGTTGAGGTTGGCATTCTACAACTCCCGCTCCATAGTTGCAGCAGTAGACGTAGCGGTGCTTGTAGCAATAGGTGCCGACGTGAAGCTGTCTCTGGCAAAAGCTGCTTGCCTGTCTTGTTTTATAGAACCCAAGGCTTTTCAGCTTGGATAAGTCAGGCTTCTCGGCTGCACAAGTGCCTGAGTTTGCAGTTGAACCGCATTTGGCATAGCCATCCTCCAACTTACAGCAGCGAATGCGAGTGGTGCCATCGCAGAAGAAACCTGTCTTGTGAACGTTGCAGAACTGATAGTCCTGCCAAGCTTTCAAAGACACCAAGCTGCCAAGGCTACCCTGGGTGGCATTAGGAACCTTGGACCTCCAAGCTGGCATGGCATGCGCAGGCTTTTCGGCATCAGCGTCACTTGGCGCTTCTTTGTATGGCCCTGGAGTGTCTGGCAAGCCCCTCTCATCTGGCAACTCAGTCAGCTCAGGGGAATGACCAGTTGCGTCCTCTGCACTGGTCAAGGCCGTCAAGGCCAAAGCCACCAGTACCAAGCACGTTCGGCAAGACATGACGTCACACTGGGACGAATGGCTGAACGAACTGGAAACTGGAACAACTCAAGCAGAAACGCAGAAACACA
>CAMXCT020000526.1:218292-240702 GCA_947184155.2 Cladocopium goreaui | reverse complement strand
CATTTTCCCAAAGGTTTCAAGAGACCATTGCCTTTTCATTATGAGGGGACCACAACTTCAACAACTGAATCGGAAGTTGAACGCAGAGTTTTCTCAAGCACATCAAGGACGTGCCTGAATAGAGTTGGCAAGAGGAGATGCTTTGTGGGAGATTGCGATACGCAGATGGGTTGCTGTCTTAGATACATGTGAGGCAGGAGACACCCTACTGCTTCATTCCTTGCAGTCTAAGACAACGTTTACAACGAAAGCACAGATCCTGGTTGATGTTTTCTTCAACAAGGCTCCTCAAACCTTGATAACACGTGTAAACAGTTTGTCGAAACTTTGCAACAAATTGGCAGTGAAGGGTTTGAGTTTTCCATGCAGAGAAGATGACTTTTACCAGTTCTTGAAGTCAGAGTCTCAGCAGGGAGCTCCATCGTGGAGGCTGAAAGCTTGTTTCGAAGCTGTTGTTTTTGCTAGACATGTGCTTGGAATGGATGCTTTGCAATCATTGGTCAGTAGCAGAAGATGTCTTGGAGCAGCGTCACAACAGGGACCTGCATGTCCACGTCAGGCTTCACCGTTCACAGTGGTTCAAATAAAGAGATTGCATGATGTTTTGCGTGAAGGCCCTGAAATTTGGGATCGTGCGATGGCAGGGATGTTATTGTTCTGCAAATACGGCAGAGCCAGGTGGTCAGATGCCCAGCATGCTGAGGAGTTGTTGCCTGATTCCAATGAGCAGGGTGAGATATTACACTTGGAAGTGAGGACAGCAGTACACAAGACTGCGCGTGCTTTCCACTTGCGTCACATGTTCTTGCCATTGTCAGCGCCTGCAACTGGTGTCATCAACGATGCCTGGGGAGCTCAGTGGTTGGAAGTCAGAAAGATCTTGTGCATTGAAAACATGGGCAAGTTTCCACTCATGCCTGCACCGAACATTTCCTTGGAAGCCACCAGAAGGCCTGTGTCAACTCACGAGGCGAAACTGTGGATAGGGCACTTACTTTGTTTGGAGGATGCAGGGAAAGCGAAGCTCACAAGTCATTCATGCAAATGTACTTGTCTTTCATTTCTTGCAAAACGTGGTGCATCGATCGAGGATCGGCTGGTTCTGGGCTATCACTCGAATAAGATGCGCATGGCCTTGACCTACAGTCGAGATAGCATTGCACGTCCACTTGCACTTCTTTCACATGTTTTGATGGAAATCAGGACTGGTGTTTTTGAACCTGACAATTCAAGAAGTGGCAGGTTGAATCCAGGTGCAGTTTCGTTGGACAAAACTGATTTCTTTGCAACTGGACCAGAAACTAGGGCAGAACAGTCAGACACCTTGCAACCCTCGGAGGGCAATGTGGAGAGCTCAGAGTTTGGATCTTGGAATTTGATTCAGGCGGCTGACGCAGTTAGCATCAGAAGAACATGTCGTAGACGGACATGTCACGACTGACTCCAGTGACTCATCAGACGAAGGTGTGCAAATTAGTCCAGTGGTAGGGCATTATACTATTTCGTTGCCAGATGACAAGCAGTTGTGGTTAAACCAGAACTCAAAAATGTTTCATTTGACTCGCAAGGAATATAAAAACGTATTGCTTTGCGGGAGAAGGGTTGGACAAAATTTCCAACAACATGAAGGCCTGGTCGGGTACGACTCTGCAAAATGCAGAATGTGCTTCAGGCTCAAAGACAGCTAAGGCGCCCAAACCGTGACTGCGGTGAAACAAGGCAGCAGCTGTACCAACCACAATGACTTGTCGTTTGTTTTCATTGATTCAAATGCACGGATGAATGTGCTTTGGAAGAAATTACAAAGGATTTAAAGGATGCGATCAGGTTTGTGTCCAAATCGGACCCAAGGCTGGTGTCGGTAGAGAGGAGAAAGAACCTCATGAAGGCAAGAATCATGGCCAAGCAGTTGGAGGAACAGGAGATGGATCTACACAGGAACCTGCCAGAGTCGGTGGAAAAGGTATAGTCGGTGGAAAAAGGATCCTCTTGTGGAAACGCCTGCTTGAGCAAACCGGGTATGATATGGAGGTGGTGAAGTTCATGACGGAAGGGATGCCTTTGGTTGGTTCTCACGATCACCCTTCGTGTTATTCTCTGAAACTTAAGGCCGCTTGCATGTCCGAAGAGGAACTGAGAGACTCGGCGCTGTCTTGCCGAACGGCCCTGGAAAATAGGAGGCCTCAAACGGAAGCCTGGCCTTTTGCAGAACATGTCGGGGAGACAGCCGCAGAAGAGGTGAAACTGCAATTCCTCGAAGGGCCTTTCTACTCTTCAGCAGAAGTGAGTGAAGAGTTGGGGCACGACCAGTGGAGGATCATGAGACAATTTGTGATTCAGCAAGGTTCAAAGTTGAGACCCATCGATGATGGGCTGGAAGCTCAACTTAATGCAGCCTACACATCAACCATTAGACTTGACCTCCAAGATGCAGATTGCGTGGTGTCTTTGACGCTGGAGTTGGGCAAGACGGGGGACCTTCGCTGGGTCGGCAAGACCCTTGACCTAAGCGTGCAAACAACTTCCAATCTTGCCTGGCCATAGGGACCTGGCGGTCACTTTCTTCAGAGACAGGCATGGAAAGTCGAGATACTACATCCCTAACGCCTTCATGTTCGGACTGCAGCAGTGTATGCCTTTAATAGGGTTAGTCGTTCCTTATGGTTCCTGCTCAATGTGTCTCTGAAAGTGCCGGCGGCAGTGTATTTCGATGACTATCCGATGTTTTCTCCAGAGTCGAGTGCCCATGAGACAGACATGCTGGTCTCAGATTTTCTTGACCTTTTGGGGTGGCATCATGATAGGACAGGACCCACGGGCAAACCATTTGCGCCATCCTTCGATGTCTTAGGCTTGACTCTGGACCTCACAGGATTGCGAAATGACAGATCCGTTATCTTGAGAAACAAAGGAGGGAGGGTCAAGAAGATCGCTTCCAAAATCGCTAAGGTCAAGGACTCAGGGGTCATGAGCCTTTCCGACGCTCAGGAGATACATGGCCTCTTGAACTTTGCAACCGCTTACTTTGTCGCTAGGTCTCTGAAGTATGCCTGCTTTAGAATATTTTCCTTGGTAGACAAAGGGGACCGCCACTTGCCCCAGCCACAAAGCTAAAGCTGGTGTGGTGAGGTCCTTCTCTTACTTGACAGCGTCCAGCCCTGGACGATCCCAGTGAGTATCAATGCCCGCATTGTTTTGGTGTTCACTGATGGTTCTTGGGAGAGTGACGTGGCAGGGTTAGGAGCAGTGCTGTTGGATGAGTCGACAGGAAACCGACTGGTTGTACAGGACAAAGTGCAAGATGGGCGACTTGACCTGTGGAGCGATCTGGTAGGAGACCAGCTCAAAGGCCAGAAAGAGCTTTTTGCGATGGTCCTAGTCAGATGGGAATGGCAACTGGAGTTGAATAGTAGGAGGGTGCTGCTGTTTGTTGATACTAACTCAGCTAGAGGTGGATTGTCAAAGGCAGATCGGACAGCCCTACGATGGATGACCTCTGGTGGGTAGAACGGGTGCCAAGTGAAAGTAATCCTGGTGATGAACCCTCTCGTTTCGAAGGAAGAGCCTCTGCAGCCCGTTGGAATGCACGATTCTTGCCGGGATTTAAATGCCAAGCCAAAGTGGCAGACTGGTTGATCAAGACTGGCAGCCAAAGAGGCCTCGGTTGTTTGTCAGGGGGAAATGGAAAACCGATCCGTGCCTAGAAAATGACAAACATGCGGTCGCACATCCAAACCGATGGATCAGGTGACTTGTCTCCAGGCCTTGAGCGTGTACAGGTCGCAACTGAGACATCCCAGTCTCATACTCGTTGTTCCCCCGATTGGAAAAAATTGTGCTGCTGGCTGCGTGAAATCCGGATGAACCTGATTGTCGTCACAGCATGTACATTTGGAATGAGTTTGTTTCGAGGGTTCAAGGAAGTAGGGACAAGAAGGATGGACGGACGGACGGATGGATGGATGGATTTTTTTTGCATGTATGCTGGTTTTTTTCGCCTGTTCAGTTGTAGGCATCTTGCCGAAGTGATGTGACAACCAACGCGTTTCCATGAAATTTAATGCGGAGTCAAGGCACCAAATCATCACTGGTTTGTATCTATATTTGTCTGGATGTATGCACCATTGATTTGAGTAGAGTTGGGTTGAATTGATTTCATGTGATACTAAAATCTGTACACAACAACGGCTGCGCATTTAAAGCAAAGGCAACTGCCGTTCCCACCGTCACAAACAAAGTAAACATCCATATAATTATCAAGATTCGTTTGCTGTTGCTTCATCTCCAATAGTGATTTCCGTCTTGGTTCAAGGACAAAACGGTCAATTGTTGTTATCTCATTTGAACACTTCTTTCCTCGACACGTACGGGCCAATATGACGCCCATTTTGAAGGGCCATATTTCGATCATTATTGTTTCAGCGTGCGACCGCTAAATCAATTTTGAAACACGCGGCGCTTCGTTTAGGAAAAAAACATGCCAAGGCTACTAGGGGTTGCTTCAATCCAGCCTAAGGGGGGCCAACCAACAGTTGGAGCACATTTAGCGTTCAACATTTCAAATTAATTTTGTGCACTGTCTGATGCCGACATGCAAGAGGAGCAACTGGAACAATCAAAGTGTCGAACTTTTTTAGCCAAAGAAACTGGTTTATCACACAAAATTGATATTTCATTGTGGGAAAACACCGTATGTATGCTGGCAAACTGCAAAGGGTAAAACCTAGGAATTAGGTAGCTACTGTAGTTAGCTAGGCAGTTCACTAGGTAGAGACGGCATGGCATGACAATAGCTCATGACCGCAGCCCCTTTTGCACAACCGTGCATTCAAGGAAGGAAAAAGGTGCCACTGTGTGGCAGCTTGTCCAACTAGCGGGGTAGGTAACTTGTGAGAGCCCAATACGCTGACCACTACCAGCTTTGCCTTTCCATGGTAGCGGAGCTGCGTGGGTAGCCCCACCGCTCCAGGTCAAAGAGCGGGCAGCTCCGCCGGCCAAGGCCGCGGGCAGCCCCGCCCAAACTGAGGACAAGCCTACGTGGCCAAGGCTGCGTAGGGGAGTCCAAACAAAACAGCTTCTCGGGATAACACCTGGGAATCCTGGAATAGGTCGACCCTTGGGACGACCGTGACTGGCAAGCTCAGGACTGGGCAAGCCGTGGCTGGGTAGACTACTCCCAGCAAGAACCCAGAGCTCCTGCAACAAGGGACGCTGGGGCAACCACTGACAACAGTTGGTGGGGACGAAGCCGACCAGACACGAATCGATCTCGAAGCAGTCGATTCGCCCAAGAAAGGAATCGGCGAGGACATCGCTCAGTGGCCAGGACAGAGGCCAGGATCCAACGGGGTCAAGAGCGAAGAGCCGCACGTGAGGCGGCAGACGCAGCAGCAACAACAGCAGGGTCAGGCCAGTCCACGGACGCGCCACCTGCTGAGCCAACACCGGCCGACCCATCGGCCGATCCACCAGCCGATCCTTCGGCTGAGCCAGACCCACCGGCACCAGAGCCGGAGTCAGTGCCTTCTTCGGCGCTGGACATCGGGTCAACGCCCGACGGACCCGACGTGCCTCAGACCAACCTAAGGGTGGAAGAGGCCAAGAGGGAAGTGCGGGTAGATCCGCCTCCGGGACGCGCTGCACTCGAAGCAGACGAGCGCGCACTGGTGAAGCTGGTCCCACAAGCTGACAGGGCCAGCTCTAGGGCTGCAAGGAAAAGAGCCCGACTTCAGAAGGACTTGGACGAAGCCAAGCAGGCGATTGATTCGTCTGAAGCCCCAAGCCTCTCAATAGAAATCCTGCAAGACGCAGGCATAGAAGTGGTTGACTGGGAAGCTGACATCTCAAGTGAAGAGAGTTTTGAGATCTGCGTTCCAGACCCTGTGTTTCAGGGCAAGGATCCAGCTGACATCCCACAGCCACACGTGACGTCAGCAAGCAGCTCCAAGGAGCCGCTGCAGAAGTTGGCCGCACCTCCGCTGTACGCAGCGGAAGTCCCCGCGCGTGCGAGCCAGCTCACGCCAACAGTCAAGCAAGAGTTCAACAAAGCTCTTGACTTGTGTGAGCAAATCCAAGGGGTTTTGAGCCAAAGCCAGAGTGAACACTACGAGGTGGTAGACGAAAGACCACCGAACTGCAGAGAAGAAGATGGAGCAGCAAGCCGCGCAGATCCAACTGCAGATGGAGGCTCTAGCGAGTCAGGTTCAGGCCTTGACTACCGCTCAGCAGACCCAACAACAGGTGAATGCGCAGCTGCAGCTCGAGAAAGAGCAGCTGGAACAACGCCTCAACGTCGCGTTGGGACAATTGCAGCAATCCTTGCAGAACGGAGGCGCAGCAGGCGCAGTTCCCCAGCCGAGCGCGGGGAGCTCCGCCGGCACCAGTAAACCTGTCAGTCATATAGACGTGCTCAAGTCTGTGAAACAGCCTCAGTCCTTAAAGGACAGGGAGCAGTGGGAACGCTTCACCTTTCAGGTGGAAACCTATCTGGCACTGATCAATGAAGAGTTTCCCACAGACTTGGAAGAAGCACGCAAAAGTACCACGTTTGTGGACCCTGTGGATATGACTGATGACTGCAAGGCACGTGGCAGACAGCTTTTTGCCATGCTGACTTCCTGGACCCAGGAGTTAGCAGTAGCTGTGAAGATAGCCCGTGGAATTCGAGAACAGAACGGTTTTGAGTTTTGGAGGCTTCTGTACCGAGAGTTAGCCCCAGATAACCACTCGAAGAGTCTGATCTGGAGACGCTCGCTGCTTAGCCCGAAATTTCCCTCAAAAGAGACGGAATTTTCTGCGGCGCTCCAAGAGTGGGAGGCCGACTTAGACAGGTACGAAGCCGAATACGGCGCACAGAAAGCAATAAGTGATGAAGATAAACGTGCCGTAGTTCTGACCGAAGCTCCAAATGCCCTGAAACAGCACCTTTCCATGCACATAGCCACGCTGAGCACCGACCAAGCTGTGCGCGAAGTGGTGGTGTCATACTTGCAAGCCAAGCAGGTGTGGAAGCCATCGGCCGCGTATGCGGGTAGCACCGCACGCAGTGATCCCATGGAGATTGGACTCGTCCAACACAAAGGAAAAAGTAAGGATAAAGGTGGCAAAGGAAAGGATGGCAAGAAGGGCAAAGGGAAGGATCAGAAAGGAAAAGGGAAAGACACCCACTCGAAAGACAAAGGTGGAAAAGGTCAAGACAGCAAAGCTCGTTGTGCAATCTGCTGGAAGGCCGGCCATACCACTGAGAAGTGCTGGTTCAACACAAAAGGTCAGGAAAAGGGAAAGGGTAAGAAGGCAGTAGCAGCCGTGAATGAAGGTGACAATGCCTCCATTGTCTCGGCTGGTCCCTCGGCATCGCAGGTTGGGGGCAACAATAGCGTCATCACCCTTCCTTCCTCGTCTTCGACGTCGTACAGAAAAGACAAGAACGTCAGTAAGATCGGGGAACACCGACTTCTCATGGTAAAACCCGGCCACAGCGGGCAGCACCGCGTGGAATCAGTTTCACCTCAAACCATTTTGGCAACCCAAACGGCTGGCAGCACAGTAGTCAGCCAACACCAGCAAAATGCCATTTTGGCAGAACAGGCCATTTTGGCCAAGTGGCAGGCCATTTCGGACTGCAAAGACAAACCAGGCTGGCATGACCTTGACACGGACACCAAGGTGTACGTGGTACGGGGGAAAGCTGGCACCCAAAGGAGGTATGTCACACCCGGGCCTCAATACTCAGATTTCACTCTGAGGTCCACCTGGCAATGGAACTATGCCGCCGATGCATGGGAAACCAGGGAGCTTGGAAGGAAATGGAAGCTTCTTCAAAACCCACATAAAGCATTTGCAGGAAGCAAAGTATGGGCATTGCATGCTTTCCAGAGAAGCACGCCCAAGATAGCCAGAGTAGCGAGCAGAGGCACGCTATTGGTGGACACTGGAGCATGCTGTTCGGTCTGCACCCCTGAGGCGTTTCAGACAGCAGACCTCGACCCAAGCGCCACAGAGGAGCTCTACACAGTAGATGACACACCGCTGAAGGCGTGCGGGGAGATCCGCCCCAAGTTGCGACTCGGAGAGCAGCTTCAGGAAGAGGCACAGGTCACCTTTCAGGTGGTCGAAGGTGTGAATGAGAACATCCTGTCAGTCAATCGAGCCCTGGACGTTGGAGCCAGCGTCCACTTCGAAACTGACAACTGCTACATCCAATGGGCAGATGGCAGCATCGCCACGTTCCGGCGAGAAGGGAGACAGTTCCTGTTGCCCTACGAAGAGCTGGATGGCGGAAAGGGCCAGGTGAAGGTCGCAGCCATCAACCCCGAGGATGAAGAAGCAATGGCAGTTCACCGCCATGCACTCCAGGAAGATGAGGAAGCCGACGCTGTGCGAGAGTTCGCCCAGCAAGAAGCGGACGCCGCCATGCAGGCGGAAGATCCCGGCCTGCTGGCCGACTTGGAAGAAGCGGCAGACGAGCCGGAGCCGCCTGAACCAAGAGGGCTACCTCAGCCGGAAAGCCCCACGGAAGAACAGCGACAACAACATCGGTTAACTCACCTGCCATTCGCGCCATGGTGCGAGGAGTGTGTGAGCGGGAAATCCCGCCAAGACCAACACAAGCGAGATCAGTCAGCAGAACGAGATCAAGGTGTCTCGGTGGTCCAAATGGATTACTTCTTTCTGTCTCCAGAACGGGAAGAAGAGGTAGAAGACGAATCTCGTCTTGTGACCATCTTGTGTTTGACCGATACCGGCACCGGATGGCCATTGACACTTCAACTCCCCAACAAGTCTGTGGAGGTGGCTCAGTCAAAGTACTGCCTGCAGAACATCGACCTCTACTTCAAGAACTTGAGGTATGACAAGATCATCCTCCAGCACGATGGCGAGCCCGCCATAAGAGCCCTGGCAAATAGCATCCAACGCCATGTGGGTGCATCCAAGGTCTCTGTGCGGGAAGCTCCGCCGAAGCAACACCAGAGCCAAGGAACTGTGGAGTCGATGAACGGATTCGCAGCTTCGCAAATCCGGACTCTGTGGTTAGATGTCAGGCAGAGGTATCCTGAGCTGGACGTGAGCAGCAACCTCACGCCATGGCTTGTGCGCCACGCGGCGTGGCTCATAGCCAGATACCACACGCGCAGCAGAGATGGCATGACGCCATACAAGCTGGTCACAGGAGGTGACTACAACCATCCTGTAACCACATTGGGAGAAATAGTGCTTGGCAAGGTGCCGAGCCCCAAAGGCAAGATCCAACGCCGATGGATCAAAGGAGTGTGGCTTGGAAAGCTGGATAGGGACGACAGCAATGTGCTTGGCACAGCGTCAGGTGCAATCGCTGTGCGGTCCATAAGGCGACTGCCCAAGGAGGGACAGATCAGCTCAGAGCTGATGGCAGCCATGAAGGGAACCCCTTGGCAGCCGAGAGATGGTGTGAGGCATAAGATCACTCGTGAGTTGTCTCAGCCAATCGCTTTTCCAGCACCAGCCGCATCGGGTAGCCCCGAGCGAGAAGAAGCAGCAGATCGGGAGCATCCGACGCTGGCAGTGGACGGACACAACGTCGACCACGACGCCCTCGTGGTGCAAGCCGCGGCACAGCTAGAGGAAGAGCTGGAACCGATGCAGGATGCGGAGGAATTTCCAGATCTAGCGGGTGGCCCCGCAGACGTCAGTCCCGTTCCAACAACGCCAGCGGAATCCGAGATTGCAGATCCTCCGCCGCCCGAGCACGGGCCGAGCGGGTCTCCACCGCCCTTTCGGGGAGCGGGATGGTCCTCAAACTTGCAAAGTCTTCCCAATGAACCCATGAGTCCATCTGGATTGGGGGCAGGAGGGAAACGAGAGAGGACTAATCCGGGAGAACTGAAGACCGGCGAATGCTGATGCAAAGCAGCCCCGGCAAGCAGGGATCTTGCAGCACTTGACAACCAAAGAGATTTGGGACAAAATCCAGCAATGGGGAAACTCAGAAGAACCGAACGACCCAACAGCGATCCAGCGAATTTCAAATGTGACAGAATTCGTCGATCAGATGCTCGACCCTGAGGAGGTATCCAAAGCCCGAAAGGCACAACTGCGAAAGCTGTGGGAGCGAGGAGCGTTCACTCCCATCCACAGAAAAGACATACCCCAGGGATCGCAGCTTTTTGGTCACAAATGGGTAGACAAGTGTTCACGAGGGACTTACAAGTCGCGCTTCACATGCGCAGACGTTAAGGCGCGATACACCCAAGAACAAGAGGCTGAGCTGGATGTTTTCGTGCCAACTCCAACTCCTGAGTCTCACAATGTCTTAGAAGTATACGCCCTCATGAACAAGTTCTACACGAGGAGCTTAGACATAGTTGCAGCCTTCCTCATAGGAAGGGACCGGGGCGCAGCACAAGGTAAACCGGTCTATGTCCGAGCACCCATCGAATGGTGGGATCTCTTCCTCGAATGGCTCAAGGAAGTCAACCCAGCGGATCGGCAGTGGTACAAGGATCGGTTCAAAGAAATGTGTTTCCGGCTGGATGGAAACCTCTACGGTCGAAGAACGGCCGGATCTGTGTATAGAAACGAGCTAGAAGAGATAGTGTGCTCGCGGGTAGACCCGCAGCGGTATGCCTTTGTCAGGGGTCAGAAAGATCCGTGCATTTTCCGGTGCACCAAGACTGGCATTGTACTGCTGCACCATGTGGACGACATCCGCGCAGCAGGACCTTCAGAGGCCCTAGCGCATCTCTTCGAACAAGAACTACCGCGACACTGCGAAGTGCAAGCGGGAGAACTCGAAAAGAAGGGAACGGCAGTGGAATACCTGGGACGCACCAAAGTGCGCAGTGAAGATGCAATCCTCACCATCCCAGACGAAAAGCACAGGCAAGCCGTGATCTCCGCAGCGGGTATCTCCGCGCGTGACAGGAGTGAGGTTCCGTCCAAACAACTGAACCTTCTGGAAACCACTCCCCTGTCCGAAGAAGAAGCAAAACGCTATCGCAGCGCAGTAGGGTCCGCGATCTACCTGAGTTTGGATCGCAGAGATATACAATATGCTGTGAAGGAAGCAGCGAGACACATGTCGCAGCCAAGGCAGTGTGACATGAAAGCTGTGAAGACACTTGCAGCATACCTGCAAACTCACCCCACGGTTGGCAGGGTGGTAACATGTGATCCGCCAAGTGCGACTGGCGAATGGAGCATAGAGTTGTATTCCGACTCAGACTGGGCAGGGTGCCTCGAGAGCCGAAGGAGCACCGACTGTCATGTGGCAGTAGTCTGTGGAGCTGTGGTTGCTTGCACAACCCAGGCGCAACCCGGACTGCCAGCTACTAGCAGCCCAGATGCGGAACTAAGAGGTGTATCCAGAGCAGCCAGAGAAGCTCTCTACTTGCGCGATCTCATTACCTTAGACTTTGGCCAACTGTGCGGGAAGCCCCGCCTATGGACCGACAGCTCGTCGGCCATGCAGGCAGCGAAACGCATAGGTCCAGGAGCCAAGTTGAGGCACCTGGAAGTCTGTGAGTTTTACGTGCAGGGAGCGATCCAGTCAAAGCAGCTCGCTTTGGGAAAGGTGAAAGGAACGCTCAACTGTGCAAACTTTCTGACGAAACATCCCAAGTCAGGGACAGAGGTAAAGCAAGCCCTACCTGGACTGGGTATGTGCGAAGCTCACGACGGAGAGGATGTGCTATCATCCACAAAGCGCATCTCCGTCAAGGTCTCGACTGTGACCAAGCAGCATGCTTGGAAGACTCCGGTCCCAGCAAGCGTTGCTTGGATCGACAACAGAAAGGACCGAGCGGGTAGCACCGCCCCGAAAACAAAGGGCAGTGTGAACTACATCAAGTCATTGGTGATTCTCAGCCAGATCACCGCAGTGCGAGCGCAGGGACAAGGAAATCAGTGGATCAATCCAATTGTCCTGTACATCCTCGCGCTCATAGGCTTGTTAGCCATCTATGTGAAGCTGTATCAGCTAGGAGTGCTGATCACAAACTGGCTATTCCCGCCTGAAGGCGAAAATCAACTTCCCGAACAACCGGTTCAAGCTGAAGGAGCCGAAGTGCAACTTCAGCTGGATAGCGCTACGGTGCGCCTCAACATCACCGCCTACCGAGACGGTAGACAGCTGAACATCAGCCAGACGGTGAATGCGCCAGCGGCAGCCCCGCGGCAAGGTTCCGCGGAAGCCCCGCAGCCTCAACCGGCGGAAACCCCGCGGCAGGAGGAACTAACTCCGAGTCGCATCGAGCGCTGGTCAGAGGAACAGTGGGCACAAAGAGGGGCAGAAAGCAACATGACCCTCCAGGAGCTGATCGAATGGCGCAGGCGCGAAGAAAGGCTGATTCATGGGCAAGACCCAGACTCCAGCCAAGATGAGCCAGGTGAGTCAACTTCGCACAGTGCGGACAGCCCCGCCTCTGAGCGGGATGTACCGCCTGAGCGGGAGGAACCGCCTGAGCGGGTAGCACCGCCCGAGCGGGCGGAGCCGCCGATCTCCAGTTCCGGCCCGGAGCTCTTGACGGGAGACCCAGCCATTGAGCGGGAAGCTCCGCTAGATCCCTTTGATGGGATGAGTCCAAATGAGCTCCAGCAGTGGCGCGAGGCCGAGAACAGAGTTCTGGGGATCGAAGGCGGCAGCTCCAATGGCGGCAGCCCTTTCTCTGGCCACAGCTAGCCAGGAGAGGTACGTAGCTATACGTCTCACCAAGAACCCGGCAGTGAGCCATGCCACTCTAAGGAGGGTGGCAAACTGCAAAGGGTAAAACCTAGGAATTAGGTAGCTACTGTAGTTAGCTAGGCAGTTCATTAGGTAGAGACGGCATGGCATGACAATAGCTCATGACCGCAGCCCCTTTTGCACAACCGTGCACTCAAGGAAGGAAAAAGGTGCCACTGTGTGGCAGCTTGTTTAACTAGCGGGGTAGGTAACTTGTGAGAGCCCAATACGCTGACCACTACCAGCTTTGCTTTTGCATGCAGTTTGCCAAAATAATTCCAAGACTAGAAGTGACCTTGGTGCTGAAAGTACTGGAGTTCAACCATTTATGGCACCAAAAATTGAACCCCACGCATTGGCAGAAAAATGAAGTTTTGAAAACGGTGATTTCTAGGGAAAAACACATCAAACACATCAAACATTTGTATACAGCCCCAAACTGGTTTGGGACAACAGTTTTGCAAGGCCTCATCCGGAAAAATTGTGTGGACACTCCAGGAAATCCCCCGGAAGTCTTCAACATGTGCCCAGAACATGGTGCAGAAACTGTAAGAATGCACAACAAGTCAGCAACTTCTGTTGAGAGGACTGCGCCGATGCCCCACTTGTTCACAAAACTGTATGCGCGACCATTTTCTTCGACAAATCGCAAAATCGTTTGGAAAAGGATCTGCAGCGAACCCCATTTTTCACGACCAAAGCGGTGTTGCCGGAAAACATAATTCCCTTACAAATTTTGCATTGATGCAACAACTCAATGGCAAAAAGTGATTCCTCCGATATTGAACCAGTCTTTTGAGTCAAATGCCTCTCCAATTTTCCTCATGACTTACCTAATTTTTTGCGCGCTCGTTTCTCTAGAACTAGCTTATGTTGGACCAATTTTTTCTTTAAATAGCTTAGTCCTTGTGTGCGGCTAGTTGTTCTTTCCCCGAAATTTTTCTCTTGAACTAATTGTTCTTAGGGGTTAGTTCTTTTGGTAATTAATAATGCAGCCATTTGTTCCTTAGATTTTCGCTTGCCTTCAACTAACCCTTCTCATGACCTAGCCTTTGTTTTGAACTACACTTCCTGATCCAGCCCTTCTCTTCCGGTAGCTCTGCGGTTGCGCCTCCTGCGCTCTCGGCTGTCCCTTTTCATGAAATATATAAACATTTTGTCGCGAATTATTTGACATTTTTCTTCAAGTACCCATTCTTTTCGGCGATATCTTCGTTAAGAGATGCTTGGACGGAAGAAACGTGCAGAACAACTTACTGTAGTAGCTTTAATCCTGTAAGCCCGGAGGCGGCACATCTAAGGCACAGGAAACATTTGATTTGAATGGGGAACCATATGTATGTTAACTATGAAGAAGGGGTGAAGGTGAAAGCAATGAAATTGTCTGTGTACGACCTCCAGTCATGTTTGGGACCCGTTTGCCACTACCCAAACCCTTTCCATCCAGATGAACACCATAAATTGAAAAGGTGCTTGCGTCAATGGCCAGGATTCCATTGCAGAATGCGTCGTACCCAGGAAAAAAACGCAACGTCCCTGCCACATCTCGAATATTTTTACGAATACCGAACCGACCAATGTTTGTGGTTGTTGCCATCATTTGCCATCTGTTTTTTCTTTGTTCGTGGTTTGAGTTTCCGTTGGCCAACTGCAAACATCGCAACTGACATAACAATTGCTTTCCGCTTTTCTACTTACCCCTCTTCGAATCGAAACTACGGCCCTAAACGGACATGACCAAAAGCAAAAATCACTCTGCCAGACCTGATTCTACAAAAAATGATTTTCGGCAAACTGCTCTTGTTGGGATTTGTCGGCTTTAAGCCACCATTCCTGATACATATAATTAGCTATTATATACACGTATATGTACACATAATTTTGTTGTGTGGATATGGGTGACACATTCAGTCTTATTTTGAGTTCTACCTCTATGTTTTACTACTTCTCTGCTTCTCATTTTTTACCTGTTTCTTACTTGTTTTTTGTTTTCTGTTTCTCAGTTCTTTAGTTTTCTTGCTTGTCTGCACATCATCAACGTCAACGACCACCATGACGATGACAATTCAATGACAAGGACAATGACAATGACAATGACAATGACAACGATCATGACAATGACAACGACAACGACAAGGACAACGACAACAACAACAACAACAACGGCAATGGCAATGGCAAGCATTGGCATTGGCATTGGCACTGGCGTTGGCAGCAGCAGCAACAGCAACGGCAACACCGGGAACAATGGCAACAACGGCAACAAGAACAACCGCAACAAGAACAACAGCAACAACAGCACCAGAAACAACAGCAAGAACAACAAAAACAACAAGAACAACAAGAACAACGAGAACAACAAGAACAACAAGAGCAACAACAACAAGAACAACAACAAAAGCAACAACAAAAACAGCAACAAAAAACAACAAAAAACAATAGCAAGAACAAACACAACAACAAAAACAACAAAAACAACAACAAAAACAACAGCAAGAACAACAACAAAAACAACAACAAGAACAACAAGAAGAACAACAACAAGAACAACAGCAAGAACAACAGCAAGAACAACAACAAGAACAACAGGAAGAACAACAAGAAGAACAACAAGAAGAACAACAAAAACAACAACAAGAAGAAGAGCAAGAAGAAGAAGAAGAAAAAGAAGAAGAAGAAGAAGAAGAAAAAGAAGAAGAAACAGAAGAAAAAGAAGAAGAAGAAGAAGCAGAAGAAGAAGAAGAAGAAAAATAAAAACAACAACAACTCAACACCACCACCAACAGCACCAGCACCAACACCAGCACCAACACTAACACCAACAACAACACCAACACCAACACCATCAACAGCAACAACAACAACAACAACAACACCAACAGCAACAGCAATACCAAGGACAGAAGCACACACAAACATACAAACACACAAACATACAAACACACAAACATACAAACGTACAAACAAAAAAAAAGGAACAAACAAACAAGCAAACTGAAAAACCAAGAAACCGAAAAACAAAAAAAAACAATAAACCAAGAAACCAAAAAACCAGGAAATCGATCAATTGTCCAACCGACCGACCGACCAACAAACCAAGAAACGAACGAACGAACGAGCGAACGAATGAACGAAGGAACGAACGAACGAACGAACGAACACCAACACCAACACCAACAGCAACAGCAACAGCAACACCAGCACCATCACCAACACCAACACCAACATCGACACCGACATCGACACCAACACGGACACCAACACGGACACCAACACGGACACCAACACGGACACCAACACGGACACCAACACGGACACCAACAACAACACCAACACCAACACCCAACACCAACACCAACGCGACCACCACCACCAACAACGACAACAACAACACCAACAGCAACAGCAACACCAACACCAGCACCATCACCAACACCAACACCAACATCGACACCGACACCGACACCAACACGGACACCAACACGGACACCAACACGGCACCAACACGCGCACCAACACGGACACCAACACGAACACCAACACGAACACCAACACGGACACCAACACGGACACCAACAAGGACACCAACACGGACACCAACACGGACACCAACACGGACACCAACAAGGACACCAACACGGACACCAACAACACCAACACCCAACACCCAACACCCAACACCCAACACCAAATACCCAACACCCAACACCCAACACCCAACACCCAACACCCAACACCCAACACCCACACCAACACCCACACCAGCACCAACACCAACACCAACACGACCACCACCACCAACAACGACAACGACAACGACAACAACAACAACGACAACAACAACAACAACAACCACAACAACAACAACAACAACATCAACATCAACATCAACATCAACAACAGCAGCAACAACAGTAGCAACAACAACAGCAACAGCAACAGCAACAACAACAGCAGCAACAACAACAATGACAACAACATGACATTTTGTTGTTGGCTGGACACAAGGTTTTTGCGTTTTTTTCCTCCAAGTCAATCTTTTCGGCCTCTTATTGCGCCAAACCTTTTTTTTTGCGCGTGCCCGGGTGCAGAAAGACACCGGCACATACGAGCAAGAAAAACAGGAACAACAACAACAGCAACAATAGCAACAACAACAACAACAACCAAAATGACCATAACCAGGACCAACCACAACCACAAGGTCACAAGGGGGTGTGTCGGCGGTCACAACACCCAAAACCACACAGCCACAACCAAACCCTGCATATACGATGCGTGCAGCCGAACAAAACTGCACCATCAACGTTGGTGGCACACGGTTGAAAGTATAACAGCACGTGCACAAGCACAGAGAACACTAAAAATGCGCCGGCAAAACATTTGAAACAACGTGGGGGGTAAGAAACCAATGTACCAGATACAAACAACAAAAATTATGGAACAGTAGCAGGCGTCGCAACTGCAGCAGCAGGACGCGCAGTAAAGTACATGTTTGGACATCTCACTGGATGTTGCAGGACACATTGCCCAAGGGCACCCTAGTAGCACTTTCAGACCAACACCGCCGCACAGGACCCCCAACGCAGAGGATACTAACGATGGTGGGGAAGATGTTAGCACGATCCCCACAAGGAAAAAACATCACCAAAATTTCCTCAAGAGATTGCTACCACGACCTGTGCAAGATTACGAAAAACAGTGAGCAGCACTTAATGCACAGCATCTTCAACATTTTAATGCAAGGACTTTTTGAATAGGATTTGAGAAAGATCGCCACAAAGAGGACTGCACCAGGATCTCTGCAATTTTAAGGCTGTAATTCTTGTCTAAGCGAAATTGAAATTGTTGCTTTGGTTGTGGTTGTGCACATTCGGCGCTTCGTTGAGGCAAACAAATCATGCCAAGGCTGCTAGAGGTTGCTTCAATCCAGGTGAAGGGAGGCCAACCAACAGTTGGAACACATTTAGCGTTCAACATTTCAAATTAATTTTGTGCACTGTCTGATGCCGACATGCAAGAGGAGCAACTGGAACAATCAAAGCGTGAAACTTTTTAAACCAAAAAAACTGGTTTATCACACAAAATTGATATTTCATTGTGGGAAAACATTGATATTTCATTGTGGGAAAACACCGTATGTATGCAGTTTGCGAAAATAACTCCAAGACTAGAAGTGGACCATGACACCTTGGTGCTGAAAGTACTGGAGTTCAACCATTTATGGCACCAAAAATTGAACCCCACGCATTGGCAGAAAAATGAAGTTTTGAAAACGGTGATTTCTAGGGAAAAACACATCAAACACATCAAACATTTGTATACAGCCCCAAACTGGTTTGGGACAACAGTTTTGCAAGGCCTCATCCGGAAAAATTGTGTGGACACTCCAGGAAACCCCCCGGAAGTCTTCAACATGTGCCCAGAACATGGTGCAGAAACTGTAAGAATGCACAACAAGTCAGCAACTTCTGTTGAGAGGACTGCGCCGATGCCCCACTTGTTCACAAAACTGTATGCGCGACCATTTTCTTCGACAAATCGCAAAATCGTTTGGAAAAGGATCCGCAGCGAACCCCATTTTTCACGACCAAAGCGGCGTCGCCGGAAAACATAATTCGCTTACAAACTTTGCCTTGATGCAACAACTCAATGGCAAAAAAGTGATTCCTCCGATATTGAACTTGTCTTTTGAGTCAAATGCCTCTCCAATTCTCTTCATGACTTACCTATTTTTTTGCGCGCTCGTTTTTAGGACTAGCTTATGTTAGATCAATTTTTTCTTTAAATAGTTTAGTCCTTGTGTGCGGCTAGTTGTTTTTTCCCTAACTTTTTCTCTTGAACTAATTGTTCTTAGGGGTTGATTCTTTTGGTAATGAGTAGTGCTGCCATTGGTTCCTTAGATTTTCGTTTGCCTTCAACTAACCCTTCTCATGACCTAGCCTTTGTTTTGAACTACACTTCCTGATCCAGCCCTTCTCTTCCGGTAGCTCTGCGGTTGCGCCTCCTGCGCTCTCGGCTGTCCCTTTTCATGAAATATATAAACATTTTGTCGCGAATTATTTGACATTTTTCTTCAGGTACCCATTCTTTTCGGCGATATCTTCGTTAAGAGATGTTTGGACGGAAGAAACGTGCAAAACTGCTTGCTGTAGTAGCTTTAATCCTGTAAACCCGAAGGCGGCACAACCAAGACACAGGAAACATTTGATTTGAATGGGGAACCATATGTATGTTAACTGTGAAGAAGGGGTGAAGGTGAAAACAATGAAATTGTCTGTGTACGACCTCCAGTCATGTTTGGGACATTGTCATTGTCATTGTCATTGTCCTTGTCATCATCATGGTGGTCGTTGACGTTGATGATGTGCAGACAAGCAAGAAAACTAAAAAACTGAGAAACAGAAACCCAAAAAAAAAAGGTAAGAAACAGGAAAAAAATGAGAAACAGAGAAGTAGTAAAGCATAGAGGTAGAACTCAAAATAAGACTAATGAACGTGCCACCCATATCCACACAACAAAATTATGTGTACATATACGTGTATATAATAGCTAATTATATGTATCAGGAATGGTGGCTTAAAGCCGACAAATCCCAACAAGAGCAGTTTGCCGAAAATCATTTTTTTGTAGAATCAGGTCTGGCAGAGTGATTCTTGCTTTTGGTCATGTCCGTTTAGGGCCGTAGTTTCGATTCGAAGAGGGGGAAGTGGAAACGCGGAAAGCAATTGTTATGTCAGTTGCGATGTTTGCAGTTGGCCAAAGGAAACTCAAACCACAAGCAAAGAAAAAACAGATGGCAAATGATGGCAACAACCACAAACATTGGTCGGTTCGATATTCGTAAGAAAAATTGAGATGTGGCAGGGACGTTGCGTTTTTTTCCTGGGTACGAAGCATTCTGCAATGGAATCCTGGCCATTGACGCAAGCACCTTTTCAATTTATGGTGTTCATCTGGATGGAAAGGGTTTGGGTAATGACAACGATCATGACAATGACAATGACAACGCCAACAACAACAACAACTGCAATGGCAATGGCAATGGCAAGCATTGGCATTGGCATTGGCATTGGCACTGGCGTTGGCAGCAGCAGCAACAGCAACGGCAACACCGGGAACAATGGCAACAACGGCAACAAGAACAACAACAACAACAACAACAACAACAACAACAACAACCAAGAACAACAACAACAACAACAAAAACAACAACAACAATAACAACAACAATAACAACAACAATAACAACAATAACAACAAGAACAACAAGAACAACAAGAACAACAAGAACAACAAGAACAACAAGAAGAACAAGAACAAGAACAACAACAACAACAAAAACAAAAGCAAAAACAACAACAAGAACAACAAGAACAACAAAAACAAAACAAGAAGAAAAACAATTAAAAAAAACAAGAAGAAGAAGAAAAAGAAGAAGAACAAGAAGAAGAAGAAAAAGAAGAAGAAGAAGAAGAAAAAGAAGAAAAGAAGAAATCAAGAAAAAACAACAAAAACAACAACTCAACACCACCACCAACAACACCATTACCAACACTAACACCAACAACAACACCAACACCAACACCAACACCATCAACACCAACAACAACAACACCAACAGCAACAACAATACCAAGGACAGAAACACACACACAAACATGCAAACATACAAACACACAAACATAGAAACGCAGAAACAAAGAAACAACCAAACGAACAAACAAAGAAACAAACCAAGAAACCAAGAAACCGAAAAAAAAAAAAAAATCAGAAACCAAAAAAACAATAAACCAAGAAACCAAAAAACCAAGAAATCGATCAACTGTCCAACCGACCGACCGACCAACAAACTAAGAAACGAACGAACGAATGAACGAACGAACGAACGAACGAACACCAACACCAACACCAACACCAACAGCAACAGCAACAGCAACACCAGCACCATCACCAACACCAACATCGACACCGACATCGACACCAACACGGACACCAACACGGACACCAACACGGACATCAACACGGACACCAACACGGACACCAACACGGACACCAACACGGACACCAACACGGACACCAACACGGACACCAACACGGACACCAACACGGACACCAACAACACCAACACCCAAGACCAAAACCAACACCAACACCAACACGACCACCACCACCAACAACGACAACAACATCAACAACAACAACAGCAGCAACAACAGTAGCAACAACAACAACAATGACAAAAACATGGCGTTTTTTGTTGGCTGGACACACGGTTTTTGCGTTTTCTCCTCCACATCAATCTTTTCGGCCTCTTATTGTGCCAAACCGATTTTCTTTTGCGTGTGCCCGGGTGCAGAAGACACCGGCACATACGAGCAAAAAAAACAGGAACAACAACAACAGCAACAGCAACAGCAACAACAACAACAACAACCAAAATCACCATAACCAGGACCAACCACAACCACAAGGGGGTTGTCGGCGGTCACAACACCCAAAACCACACAGCCACAGCCAAACCCTGCATATACGATGCGTGCAGCCGAACAAAACTGCACCATCAACGTTGGTGGCATACGGTTGAAAGTATAACAGCACGTGCGCAAGCACAAAGAACATTAAAAACGCGCCGGCAAAACATTTGAAACAACGTGGGGGGTAAGTAACCGATGTACCAGATACAAGCAACAAAAATTATGGAACAGTAGCAGGCGTCGCAACTGCAGCAGCAGGACGCGCAGTAAAGTACACGTTTGGACATCTCACTGGATGTTGCAGGACACACTGCCCAAGGGCACCCTAGTAGCACTTTCAGACCAACACCGTCGCACAGGACCTCCAACGCAGAGGATACTAACGATGGTGGGGAAGATGTTAGCACGATCCCCACAAGGAAAAAAAACCAACATTTCCTCAAGAGATTGCTGCCACGACCTGTGCAAGATTACGAAAAACAGTGAGCAGCACTTAATGCACAGCATCTTCAACATTTTAATGCAAGGACTTTTTGAATAGGACTTGAGAAAGATCGCCACAAAGAGGACTGCGCCAGGATCTCTGCAATTTTTGGGCTGTAATTCTTGTCTAAGCGAAATTGAAATTGTTGCTTTGGTTGTGGTTGTACACATCCTGCGATGATTTTATATACCATTGCTGCCGCAGTGGATGATTATGAAAATATGGAAACAGAGAGGTGTGTGTACGCCAGGATCTGTGTCAAAATCAATTTGGTAGTGGTGGTAGTGTTTTTTGCAGGTGTAATTGTTATTGTGGTTGCCTAGTTCTGTTCGTAGTTGCGCCCGGAGGTGCAGCTGTACTTGTCATTGCGGTGTAGTGTAGCGCCGTGTAGTGTCGCATGGTGTAGTGTAGTGTAGTATAGTGTAGTGCAGTGCAGTGGTAGTGTTTTTTTATAATCGTGGTTGTAGTTGTGGTTGCGGCGTGGTGGCACCGGAACCGGAAATTGCATTTGGAGTCGTAGTTGGGGCTGTGCTGTAGCGCGGCACTATAGTCACTATAGTTGTAATTTTTGTGTGGTGGTGGTGGTGAGGGTAGCAGTGGTAGCAGTGGTAGCAGTGGTAGCAGTGGTAGCAGTGGTAGCAGTGGTGGCAGTGGTAGCAGTGGTAGTGGTAGCAGTGGTAGCAGTGGTAGCAGTGGCAGCAGTGGTAGCAGTGGTAGCAGTGGTAGCAGTGGTAGCAGTGGTGGCAGTGGT
>CAMXCT020000526.1:204792-215699 GCA_947184155.2 Cladocopium goreaui | reverse complement strand
GTTGCTTGTTTGTTGTTTGTTTGTTGTTTGTTTGTTGTTTGTTTGTTGTTTGTTTGTTGTTTGTTTGTTGTTTGTTTGTTGTTTGTTTGTTGTTTGTTTGTTGTTTGCTTGTTGTTTGCTTGTTGTTTGTTTGTTGTTTGTTTGTTGTTTGTTTGTTTGTTTGTTTGTTGTTGTTGTTGTTTTTTGTTGTTGTTGTTTTTTGTTGTTGTTTGTTGTTGTTTGTTGTTGTTTGTTGTTGTTTGTTGTTGTTTGTTGTTGTATGTTGTTGTTTGTTGTTGTTTGTTGTTGTTTGTTGTTGTTTGTTGTTGTTTGTTGTGGTTTGTTGTTGTTTGTTGTTGTTTGTTGTGGTTTGTTGTTGTTTGGTAGTTGTTTGTTTGTTGTTTGGTAGTTGTTTGTTTGTTGTTTGTTTGTTTGTTGTTTATTTGTTGTTTGTTTGTTGTAGTTGTAGTTTGTTGTTGTTTGTTCTTGTTTGTTGTTTTTTTTTGTTGTTGTTTGTTGTTGTTTGTTGTTGTTTGTTGTTGTTTGTTGTGGTTTGTTGTTGTTTGTTGTTGTTTGTTGTCGTCTGTTGTCTGTTGTCTGTCGTCTGTCGTCTGTTGTCTGTTGTCTGTTGTCTGTTGGTGGTTGGTGGTTGGTGGTTGGTGGTTGGCGGTTGTGGGTTGTGGGTTGTGGATTGTTGGTTGTGGTGGTTGTGGTTGTGGTTGTGGTTGTCGTTGTTGTGGTTGTGGTTGTGGTGGTTGTGGTGTTGTTGGTTGTGGTTCTGGTGGTTGTGGTTGTGGTTGTGGTTGTGGTTGTGGTGGTTGTTGTTGTTGTTGTGGTTGTGGTTGTGGTTGTTGTTGTTGTTGTTGCTGCTGTTGGTGTTGGTGTTCGTGTTGGTGTTGGTGTTGTTGGTTGTGGTTGTGGTTGTGGTTGTGGTGGTTGTTGTGGTTGTTGTGGTTGTTGTGGTTGTTGTGGTTGTTGTGGTTGTTGAGGTTGTTGTCGTTGTGGTGACGGTGGTGGTGTTTGTGTTCAGGCCTCATTCCATCCCATTCTTCCATTTCAATGCAGAAGGACCGACAATTTCTTTCCCACCCCTTCTTCAGACATAAACTATCATGTTTTCCATGCCATGTGATCTAAACTCACCTCACTTTGAAAGCAGACTCGCCTCGCTTAAAAAAACATGGCCGGGTTTTTGGAACAGGCCCCGCTACCCCTGTCACGAAAAACCTTGACAGCCCCATGCCCCAGGGTTTGTTCTGCAACATTTGTGCGGTGTGCTGCCCTTTCAGGCAAAAACGTGGCGACCACCATTGTCACGGTGCTGCCCAAAAACCGTGCAAAACGCAGAGCAACAAATATCAAATTATTTTGCCACAAGGGGGGTTACAATACATGCCACGCAGCAGTGTTCGCAAAACTAGTTTGAACACGTTTTTTGCAAGACTTTTGTTGAAATTGTGTGAGAGCAGGTGGTAGTGCAGGGTTACCATGAAACGCCGCGCTAAAGATTTGAACATGTTTCAACAAACCTGTATTAAAAGTAAAGAAAATTTGGAATGGCACCAAGGAGTGTTGATTTTGATGGTGTTGCACAGGCGCATTTCCAAACTGTTGTGCGAGATTAAAAGCAGCGGAAGCATGCTTGCAGTGAGACTACCGGGCAGGTGGATCGTTGCTTCTTTGCATGTTTTTGTTCCAGATTTTATTGTTTGTTTTTTTGTTTTGGCGGACCAAGTGCAACATAGTGCAACCACAAGTTGCACTGAGGTGTTATTCCGTGGAAAATTTCGGATAGTTTGTTTCTGCTGCGCCATTTCTGTTTTTTCAGCATGGAGATAGTTTTTGGCCGTTGGCCAATGGCCTGTGACTTGCCAGGCTCGCCATTCATCCCGTGTATTGTTTGCGATTTCAGCTGGCTATCAGCTGAGTATATACAGCGATTGAAATGCAGGCCTGCCTCGTCAAAGCGTGAGGCGGGGTTAAGGTTTGAATCGGTTTACTTTCAATCAAGAGTTTGCGCCGCAGTTAAAACATGAACAGTCATCAAGGTGTATTGATGCCAGCCAAGCGGCCATTGCCCTTGTCAGACGCAGCTCTGGGTCACAAAGGCGTGTTGATGCCTTTTGTATGGTAGTGCTGAATGAATTGCATTGGAAGTATGCTACAGACCTGTAGTCCAAACCTAGAATAGTGACCGCGCACCGTCAGCCCATCCATAACGATGATTCCAATTATATAACTGCATTGATCTAGAATTAATCTGGACCAATATCAGCGACATGTTTTGAGTTGTATTTTGAGGTCCGTTTTTTGAAAAGTAAAATCAACCAGTTGGTGCAGGTGAAGGCGGCACAGGCGATCTGACGAATCAGTCGGCAATTGGCGAGACCAATGTGGATGGCCCAGTGGACAGCAACCAAATTGAACCGTGATCCACAATGCAGTGAGAAGATAGAGAGAGAGAGAGAGAGAGATGGATGGATGGATGGATGGATGGACGGACGGACGGACGGACAGAGAGAGAGAGAGAGATAGATAGATGGATGGATGGATAGATAGATAGATAGATAGATAGGATAGATAGGATAGATAGATGGATGGCTGGATGGATAGATAGATAGATAGGTAGAGATAGATGGAAGGAAGGAAGGAAGGAGGGAGGGAGGGAGGGAAGGAAGGAAGGAAGGAAGGAAAGATAGATAGATAGATAGATAGATAGAGAGGGATGGATGAATGGATGGATAGATAGATAGATAGAAAGAGATAGATAGATGGATGGAAGGATGGATAGATAGATAGATAGAGATAGATCGATCGATAGATAGATAGATAGATAGAAAGATAGATAGATAGATAGATAGAAACATAGAAACATAGAAACATAGAAAGATAGAACGATACAAAGATAGAACGAAAAGCAAGCAAGCAAGAAAGAAGGAAAATGAGAGAGGGAGAGAGAGAGAGAGAGAGATAGATAGATAGATAGATAGCTAGCTAGCTAGCTAGATAGATAGATAGATAGATAGTTAGAGACAGATAGAGACAGATAGAGACAGATAGAGAAAGATAGAGACAGATAGAGACAGACAGACAGACAGACAGACAGACAGACAGACAGATAGATAGATAGATAGAAACACAGAAACATAGAAAGATAGAAAGATAGAAAGATTGAACGAAAGCAAGCAAGCAAGAAAGAAAGAAAAAGAGAAAGGGAGAGAGAGAGAGATATTGATATATATATATAGATAGATAGATAGATAGCTAGATAGATAGGTAGATAGAGATAGATAGATAGATGGATGGATGGATGGATGGATGGATAGATTAGATAGATAGATAGATAGATAGATAGATAGATAGATAGATAGATATAGATAGATAGATAGATAGATAGATTAGATTAGATTAGATTAGATTAGATTAGATTAGATTAGATAGATAGATAGATAGATAGATAGATTAGATTAGATTAGATTAGATTAGATTAGATTAGATAGATAGATAGATAGATAGATCGATAGATAGATTAGATAGATAGATAGATTAGATAGATAGATTAGATAGATTAGATCGATTAGATAGATCGATTAGATAGATAGATTAGATAGATTAGATCGATTAGATAGATTAGATAGATAGATAGATAGATAGATAGATAGAGATGGATGGATGGATGGATAGATAGATAGATAGAAAGAGATAGATAGATGGATGGAAGGATGGATAGATAGATAGGTAGAGATAGATCGATCGATAGATAGATAGATAGATAGATAGAAAGATAGATAGATAGATAGATAGAAAGATAGATAGATAGATAGATAGAGAGAGATAGATAGATGGATAGATAGATGGATAGATAGATAGATAGATAGATAGATAGGATAGATAGGATAGATAGATGGATGGCTGGATGGCTGGATGGATAGATAGATAGATAGGTAGAGATAGATGGAATGAAGGAAGGAAGGAGGGAGGGAGGGAGGGAAGGAAGGAAGGAAGGATAGATAGATAGATAGATTAGATTAGATTGGATTGGATTGGATTAGATTAGATTAGATTAGATTTGATAGATAGATAGATAGATAGATTAGAGAGATAGATAGATAGATAAGAGAGATCAAATCGACTTAATCGATTAGACAGAAAAGATAGATTAGAAAGATTAGATAGATCAGACAGATTAGATAGATCAGAAAGATCGGAAAGATTAGGTAGATTAGAACGATTAGGTAGACTAGATAGAAAGATAGGTAGATAGATTAGAATGATAGAAAGATAGAAAGGTAGAAAGATAGAAAGGTAGAAAGATCGAAAGATAGAAAGATAGAACGAAAGAAAGAAAGGAAGGTAGGTAGATAGATCGATAGAGAGAGAGAGAGACAGACAGACAGGCAGACAGACAGACAGACAGATAGATTAGATTTATATTCGATTAGATTAGATTCAGATTAGATTAGATTAGATTAGATTAGATTAGATAGATAGAAATTATAGAAAGATAGAAAGGTAGAAAGAAAGAAAAACAGAAACATAGAAAGATAGAAAGATAGAACGAAAAGCAAGCAAGCAAGAAAGAAGGAAAATGAGAGAGGGAGAGAGAGAGGGAGAGAGAGAGAGAGAGATAGATAGATAGATAGATAGATAGATAGATAGATCGATCGATCGATCGATCGATCGATAAATAGATAGATAGATAGATAGCTAGCTAGATAGATAGATAGATAGATAGATAGACAGATAGAGAGATATACAGATAGACAGATAGACAGACAGATGGATTAGATAGATAGAAATATAGACAGATGGAAAGATAGAAAGGTAGAAAGATAGAAAGATAGAGACATAGAGAGATAGAAAGATAGAACGAAAGAAAACAATCAAGAGAAAAAGAACATATATATAGATAGATAGGTAGACAGATAGATAGATAGAAATAGTAACTATAATTGTAACATTTAACATGATGAGGTATACACAATTATGATGAATGCATACGAATCATTTCTGTTATTGGGATTTTGCTTTGTGTTTTTGCCAGGACGGCCTGCCTTTGCCTGTGAAGCCTGTGGCCAAGTTTTTGATGAAGGAATGATGCGTTCCCTGCCAGCTGATGTTTGTGTCGCGCTCAGGAATACATTCATCGATGTGCCATCTGGATTTTCACCTTCACACACTCCGACGGACAATAGCCAGCCAGTAAGCACTGCCCCGGCACAGGCGCACCAAAATACAAGAACAATTAAGGACATTGGGGTGTTGGTTCAACGCTCTGTGTTTCCAATTGCTCCAGGTGCACTACCAGGGCTTTGTGAAAAGGCTGGCGGACAGCCACACCTTCTAGCCGTTTCTGCAATTGCAAACGTGTTGATGCATGATGACGACTTAAGATGGCTTAAGCAGTTGAGGGAGTCGTTTGCATTCACTCGAGGGCTGTGCTGGACTCCGTAGAAGAAATCTCAGCACCTGGGCATGTTGGTGGCAGATGGGGTAAGCATGGGCAAGCATTTGAGGCCGCAACAAGACTCCACAAACTCTTGCACAGCAATCACATAGAACTCCAAAATTCACAACCACTCCTGAGTTTTGGCATGCCTAGGCAGCTCCTGATGGGCTATGTTCACAAGGTCTTGCCTGGGAAACCGGACAACTTCTGTGATGGTTTGTTATATATATATATAGATGGCCCTGTTGATATGCATGAAGTGTGTCAAAACAGTTGCCATGTGCATGCGTGTTTTATTGGTTTCTTTGTTGGGTGGCTGCTGCATGCTATTTCCTCACCATAGCAGGAACAAGAGTCCCACCGGTTCGGCGGGGTGCTTAAACATTTCGTCCTGACCTGTTGCCTCGCGAATGTTGTATCAATGAAACGGCTTTCGGTGGTTATCGTGGTTGCAGTATTCAAGTGTGGAAAGAGTTTACAAAGTGAACAGGTCTGGATTGGTTGGCTTCTCAGACCTGCAGTAAACGCAGTGTTGTTCTTTTCTTGATGACCTTATCAACGGATTCAGTATAAATCAGGGCTGTCAGATGTTATTGCCAACTTAAGAAATTCTTCTGCGAGTTGCATGCGCTGCCATGAAGCCAGTGGGAGGCCGCCAATATTCTACCAGCAACTCCGCCACTTATGACTCCTTCACCCACCGGAACCTCCTTATTTTCAGACACAAGGCGGCCTGAGACATTCCAGAATGCAGTGAGACTTGTACTCCCGTGTTGGTTTGTCATACCTCGCCTTGCTGTGCATTCAACGGTTTTTTCAGCGTGGAAGGTACGAGCTCTTTGGGGGCCCTTTGCCACTGAAGGAGGTGGCTTCTTGATACTTCCTGGAGTGGCTAAATATGATCAACAATATCAATAATATACATACTGTAATTACTTGCGTAATTCACCAAAGGTAGAAGGGTTTATTTAACTTATAGAGTTCACGGCGCAAACTGACCAGCTGACCAGCCGACCTGTTCAATCTGTGAAATTGATAGTGGCTCACATGCACTGATGTGTGTTACGCCTTAGTGAGGGCCTGCTAGGGCGAGTGCAGGAAATAAAGATGAGCCCGGAGCCAACATGCAAGAAGCACGGCTGTCCTGTGGCATTTTCGTTTCGTAACATTTGCTTCAGACAAGCAGAAACGGCTTAACAGCGCCAACATTTGTTGTATGGAACCTTCTCCAGGTCCACCCCATGTCAAGTCCTAATCAAGTCGCTGGGATTTGTCCCAATCATGTCTCTTTCCGCAGCTGTCGCAATTCAAACAGCTGGCTTTTTGTCGGTGCTTTGTTTCTGCAGGTCTTGTAGGTACTCAGTCCACTTCCTCGGGAGCTAAGTTGGGAGACCTCACGGGCCACGGTTCCTCGCAGTCCAACCCTCTGTCCTCTGTATTTCATCTCGCCGACCATTCTTGATGGATCCTCACTCGCGGTTTGAAAGACGGGCCAGGATCACGAAAGAACCGTGTCATAAAGTCAGGTGCTTGAAAGAAAGTAGCTGAGCCCTGTACCAATGAAGCTCAATTTGGGTGAGCGTGCAAGGCAAGAATGATTTGATCTTTTACCTCTCAACTGGAGGGACTACCTAGGCACGGTCTAAGATACATGTTTGGCAATAATGTGTCTAATGAAGGTAGAGAAGAGACCTCATGCGCCCTTGATGAGCTCTACTTGGACTGATCAAGAATAACAAGTCTTCTCCAAACTGATTGGCAGATACCTTACGCCAAAATGATTCTGTAAGACTATCGTTTTGCTCCCACATTTGTACATTAGCTTTCAGTTTTATAAGTTACAAGTGAAAGAATTGAGCACCTCCACCTGATGTGACATGATGTGACTCTATCACCCAGTATCCAAGAAATCCCTTTTCAATCAGTTCCATCCTTTTCCTGTTTTAGAGACTGCCATTGAGTTGAACCTGCCAGCGCTGCAGCTCAGTTCGTTCTGGAGCTTTGCCAAGCTCATTGCAGATCACAATTCCCGTTCTGCGGAGATGCAACAGCATTTTCTTGAAATATTGCGTAGTTCTGATTCAGATAGGGTTTGCATAAGTTCAGGTTGATGAAGTGAAGATAGATGCAAAGAAAACACTTGTGACTTGCGTCTGGCACCACGCGTGCGAAAGACCGCAGCATGCGATTTGCATGTCAAAGGCCCCCCTCACAAGGTCAAGGATGCTTTTATTCCGAAAGCAGCCGCGGCACTGTTTCTAAATTGCAACTCCATCAGCGCACTACTCACTAGTGGGCTCGAGCAAGTCCTAAGAATTGTCGCTCCCGCCCTCCTTTGTTCTAAGCCATCCTTGCGATTGTCTCTAGATGCCTGTGTTTTAGATCATTTTAGTGCCTTTGCTTGAATGGGATCTGACATGAACGGTGCTGCACTGGCCGCCAGGTGCCACCAACAGTGGCACCATGTTCGAGCCCAGACCTTGGCCATACATGGGCATTGCTTTCACCATGTGTTGGTGTTTTTAAATGTGGTTTCATTTCGGGCCAACCCCCTGGACGCCCTAGCAAAAAAAATGTGTTGGTGTTTTGGACATTCTACATTGAATAAACAATTTGATGCCGTGACTGACTTCATTGATTGCATTGGCAAAGCTTTCTGCTGATGCAAACGCACCAGGATTCCAAGTCAGAGAGGGCCATTTGAAGGACCAAACCCGTGGTGAAAAGAATTACACTCCCAATCACAGAGTATATAGACCTTTCTTACGTGGGTGTGTGGCAACATGTTTGGCTCATGCTGGCTTTGTATATTCCAATTTTTGGTGCTGTTCTTTTTTACTCGATTTGTTTGTCCTGGTGTGTGGGGTGCCATTCAGCTGCGCTCTGCAAATGAGGTCAAACAGCACCTGCAACTCAAGAGTGCGAAACGCACTCAGGGTTCCCTTTGTCTGTCGCTCCCAGCCAGGCAAGGGTTTTACTGTGCTCAGCCCTGATGACGTTTTGATGTTGGCATTCAAATTGCGAGGCCTCTGTGCTCTACCAAAGCCAGAGTCAGCATGGATATGGTTTTCCGACTCCGCCAAATCCATCCTGTGGCTCACTTTTTGCTCCAGTCCGTGAACCTGCTGGAGCCTTGGGCACCGAATTTGCAAGGCTTGCTCTGGGAAAGCCCGACAGTGACGACGAAGATGCAGACTCAGAAGCAGAGCGGCAGCAGGTGCCATGCGGCGTTGGGCATGAGACTTGTGAACCATTGATGAGCACTTGCGGGAAGAATGATCTGACAGGTGGGTTGAAGTTGTTGCAAGTTTGCACTGGGTAGTTGTCCCCGCAAAAAATTGCTTCCCACGCAGACCTACAGCCGAACTAGTAATTTGGGTTGTCGCTACTTCTTCCTTCTGATTGTGAAGTTTCATGCTCAGGCTGCGCTAGCTGCAAGTGGCAGAACGATTGAAACTGCTCCAAAACCACCTCCGGGTGCTTTGCACCCGTCGCTGCCACAGATAAATAGATTCGAATCAAAGAATCCGAGTCAAAGCACCAAACAGCCACGGTACTCTTAAGTCTTACACTCGGAGTAGCTGCAGTTCTTTGCCAACCACGAAACAGGATTCAATTTGCTTGATGCATGTGGATTCTGAGGTCATTGGGCTCAGAGTTTCATGAGAGTGGCAATTGTAAGAGATGCTGCTTTTATCCCCGAAACAGGCGACTGGACGCCTGGTGTGCACTGACTGGCTTGACTTGTTGTGCTGGCTTCTCCCAACTGATTTGCTTGAGTGACGGTGGTCAATTTTGCAATAACTTGCTTTGCAGTATTTTTTTTGGATGGACGGGGGTACTTGCTCAGCTGATTGCAGTGGACATACCGGCAGTTGATATCCATGGTGACTTTCTGGAGGTGCTTGAATGGCTATGAGTGCGAGTTCTGTCACTACGAGCATGAGAAGCGCAAACGTAAAAACAAAAAGAACAAAAAGAAAAAAGCGGAGGCGTGCAGAGCCGGTAATGAACATGGACAGATAGATCAGATAGATTAGATAGATGAAAACTCTGTCAAAACATGAGTCAAAGCATGCATGATACGATACCAGGCTGGGGACCAAATGGACGACTTCTTCGCTGAAGGTGCTTTGCTGGACCCTCAATCGGCTCAAAACATGGTGCCAGCAGGCTACTGGAGTTTGTTTCAGTGTGGTTGATAACATGATTGAGCCCAAGGACTGATCTTGGGTGGCAACCTGGACAGATGCAGCCCGTTCAGATTCCCCCACGGATTCCTCCTGCGCAGATGACCCCTACTGCGCCACATCCACCAGGTGGCGCCCCCTACATGGATGCCCCTTTGACATACCAGTGGACTGATGGAGTGCCTGGGCAGACGCCGCCACCACCAATCATCCCTGGATATGAAGACTATGTGGCTGCATGTTGCAGCCGGAGATTGCCTGGAATAGAGCCGCCTGCCCTAGCCACAAACCCACCACCGCAGCAGCAGGCCCAAGCATACTATGAGAATCATGAGCGCACGCCAAACTACCATGGCCCGGGCTATGAAGCTCCAACACAGCTCATCCCGCCATACTTTGGTGCGCCCACGTCGCCAGCTCCAGGCGCGCTTGACCCTGCAGCTGCTCCATGGGTCCCGCCTACCTCACCCCCCTCCGCACAACCATCACAGAGTACAGCAACACAGGCTTCAGATGCCCACCAAACAGCATCACGGTCGACAAGTGTGGCGGTAGCGCCAGAAAAAGCAAAAACCGCCTCTGTTGAAGAGAGTCCTGCCGATGCAACAAAGACAGGCACACATTCAAATGGAAGTGGGCTGCAAGAAAATGAGGCGTTGGACGCTCCAAGCCAAGCGCAGCTCAACCTGGACATGCCAAATATGCCACCACCTGATTCCTCCCCGAAATTGAGCACAGATCTCATGACTTTGCAGCAGGATCCTCCGCCTCCAGATCAAAGTCCTACATTGCCTACTTGATCCGACATTGTCATGCTGGAATGTGTGGTGAAAAGGGCCGCTCTTGCTTGACTTTGCTGGCAAAACATGTGAGCAGTGAATGCGGGCGTCGCGAGACTAACAAAGGTCGGATTTGTGGGAAGAGAGCGATCAGAAAATTACTACAGATATTTATATATATAGGAATATAATTCGGAATTTCCTTATAACTTGAACTTTTTGAAAATGGAACATATATGACAAATAACACAACACTATCTTTTTAAATAGAAACCACAATTTGAAATATTATGGATTATAAATAGGAATATATTATATTTTTTAAATTAATATAAATAAATAATAATTCCAGGAATAATAAATTAAATATGATTTTATAAATATAGGAACAATAATTTTTATTTAAATAAAACAAAATATTGGAAATATCTTCCGATTTTCCGAAAATATTATAATTAAATTAAAATAAAATAAAATATTTGAAAAGGAAACATTTGTCGAAAAAGTGGG